>JAKUCV010002755.1:0-22235 GCA_028386065.3 Turnera subulata | reverse complement strand
AATTCTACTTTCAAATTATGTAAATTGCAGATTTCATCATGAGAGAGAGACCTAACTTCGGAATCTTTGTCGAGATCATCAATCCGACGTTGAATATTTGCCAAGCCCTCGTTCACATTTCCGAAGATTGCCCTATTCCATTGAGTAAGCAATCTCCTCATGACACTCAATTTCTTAAGAAGGTTGAATTTCCCAGGGAACAAAGCACCTGCCTCTAACCACATATTGGAGAGCGTCTCCATAAAGTTTGGGTGCTGCCACCAAGCATCCAGGAAGCGGAACGGTTTCGGGCCCCAATCAGGACGATTTTGGGAAAGGATTAAAGGACAGTGATCCGAGCCTTGCTTATATTCCGACTTAAGAAAAATATGAGGGAAAGTAAGCCACCAGTCCCCTTCCATGAACACTCTATCAATGCGGCTAGCAGCAAAATTGTTACGCCATGTGAAGAGACGGTCAGTCAGGGCAATCTCAGTGAGGCCAACGTTATGTATGAAATCTTTGAAGGCCTTCACCCCTCTGGAGTATAACCTGCCACTTTTACGATCTTCACGCCGTAGGGTTTCGTTGAAATCGCCCAATGCCAACCAAGGTGCTGGAAAGGAGGCTTTCAGAGAACGCAATTCCTCAAACATCTTGACTTTGTCTTCAATTGCTGTAGCTCCATAAACACCACAAATTGTTACCAAAAGATTTTTTTGGAGAAAGCGTCCCTCCATGATAATCCAGTTGCTCGAGGAAACTACTCTGCTTATCTTGAAGAACTCCGCATCCCAAATACACAACAAACCGCCGGAGCGACCAATGGAATCTACAGAGGTAAAGGCTAATTGTCCAGCACCCCATAATTTATGACAGAAAGCTAAATCTACATTCCGGCATTTGGTTTCACACAGGAAGATGAGGTTAAAACGGTATTTTGATACCATTCTACGGACCGCAGCTTGTTTGGAGGCAGAGCAAGCCCCCCTAATATTCCAAGAGAGTACACAAACCATAAAAATAGAAGAGGGAAACACAGAGGTGGAGGCTGGGGAACTTACTCGGACGCCCGAGCACTGACCCATTCGAAGGCTTTGTCCCTCACCATCTCTGCAACCATTATGTTGACTTCCGGCGAGTTGAGGGTTCTATCCCACCCAATAGCATCACCAATCTTTGTCGTCTCTTGTACCTCCGCATCAGAGAAAGAGACTGGAATCAAACTGGAATCTTCAGCCTCTACACATAGCTTCTTGTTCATACGACAAATGTCGGAGTCTGTCGCTGACTTCTTGCTTTCGGGGGTTGTTACCACGCTGGCATTTTTATTAAGATATCTGGTTTTCTTAGGCTTAGTGAAGCCCAAGTTCTGCAGCACCTCAATGACACTCCTCTCGATATTCTTGTGAAGAGAGAAATAGTTGTTCTCGCTAAGAGGGGAAGAGAAAGGGCCAAACTCAGAGGATAAGGAATTAATGTATTGGTTGGGTAAAGAGTTGTCAAAAGGGTTGTGTTTATAAGGAGATGGGCTCAAGAAGAGAGATCCAGAGGGAGATGAGGAGGAGGAGTATGGGACTAAAGAGATTGGGTTCTCGGAGATGGGCTTCTCTAACAGGCCCGCAGATAGGGGCGCTATACTAATTGAGTGGGAAGGTCCAGGTTGAGGCTGAGAAGGCTCCATAGAACTTGTATCCAAACTATCCAAACTATCAGACACGTGGCTCTGGTCTGGGAGAAAAGAGTTTGAATGGAATTTTTCAGATGGTATCTGGTCGGAGGGCTGTGTTTGGGATATTGGTTGAGGTGGGCCCGAGGGGGCATTTAGTTGTTCGATGATGGGGCGTAGAGCGAACGGATCGTGCGAGGCAGACTCCTCGTTAGAAGAGGAGTTGCTTGGCGTGGGAGACACTGCTTTTTGGTGGTTGGGTGAGACAGGCTGCATGGGTCGGTTGTCAGAGTTGTTGTGCTGTGGAGGGTTAGACGGTGCAACATCGCGAGACTTGCCGGAACCGTCGGAGGAGGGTTTCATCTGAACGGAGAAGGTGGAGGACCATGACCAGTCCAGCGGGTCGTGTTGAGACTCTGCGATTCTAACCATAAAGCTTCTGTTACCAAAGCAAACAGAAGACACTTTAGATATGGAATTCTGATTAGAAGTAAAGATCAAAATTTCTGCTACGTCCATGCGACGACAACTGCTGGTGTCTTCGCTCCAATCTACCATCGAGCCCACATCTGAAACAACTAACTGGAAAAAGCTTTTGGACCATGCACATGGAGGGACGCCTTTGACTAGAACCCAACACAGCCTATTACAAGGGTAATCGCTGGCCTCCCATGGTTTGAAAACAGCAAAGCACTGGTTAAACCAAACGGGGTTGTCTTCCACCATTGCATTCCTCTCCTCAACAGTTTTGAACCTGAAGAGAAAGGAAGCCCCACCCAAAGGGATGATGCGATCGACAGGGGACTCCTGTGATGGGAACAAATTAGAGAGGCACTTGAGGGGCATGGGGGATTTCAACATACCCATAGCACATCTGCTGAGCCACGTAGGGTAGTCATCTGTAGGCACGAATCCAGAAATAGATTTGGAGGATTGCGTTGTGGTGGAAGGACGAACTGCGTCAGCAAAGGACTTATTGTTAGAGAGTCCAATGTTCCTGGCAGGTTGAAATGTCTTGTTGCCTCTTCTTTGCATAAGTCCAGCAACTTCGGCGGATCTCCGTGACCTAGCGACACTCGCAAAAATTTCCGCACCAACAGCGTGCATGGAATTGATATCGTTAATTAGTTTATGCACATCTCCGTTTCGTTTAAAACGGACGAAAGCAAATCGCTTGCCTGACTTAGAGAGTCTAGCAGGCATATAGACGTCCATGACCTCTCCAAACCTATTCATGAGCATATGAATATCGGTTGGAATCCAACGAAGGGGTATGTTTTCCACATAAATGCTGACAATCTCATTGTTATCTATGGCAGCCTGAACGGTCCTGCGACTCCATTTGGAAAAGTGTAACGCTTTTGGTTTATTCAGAGAGGATTCACGGTAGGCTTGGGGTTGGTTGTCGAAGGGTGGTTGATGATTAACAAAGGGGGCTGGAGCACGGGGACTTTTTTGGGGTATGGATGAGGCAGATGGTATGTGGGTGTTGATGGATGGGCGGACGGCAAAGAGGCCCGGCGACATGGGGTGAAAGTGATAGGGATGACTTCCGAGCAGGGAGGGTTGCATGGTTCTATTTCCTCTGTTTCATGGGGATGAATGTAATTTTCTCGTTGGTTTCTTGATTGGTCCGGATGATTTTATTTAAGGTCAAATTCTTTTTTAAAGAAAAAACAATCCGACTCATCCTTTACTACCGGACTCAAGCTTTAGATAAAAGGTTCACATATATTTGCTGGCACCAGGAAGGTCAGCCTTTTTTTTTCCATGGAAATATATTGATTTCATCTTTGCTAATCCTCAAGAATGAAAAAATCAATCATGATCAGGAATTTAATTTCCCATATTTTGCTCTTTATTGGAGGTTTTCTCCTCTTTTTTCTTTCTCTTTGGAAAAACTATAAATCTACAAATTTTGGGTTGTCGTCCACGCCTTCTTTTAGCGATAAACCCTCCCTAAAACTTAGTTTCATTTAGTTTCTTATTTATATCTTTTCAATTTTGCTTGTTAGTAGCACCTTTTGTGAATTTTTTAGCATCCTTTCTGTATGTTAATTTCCCCTAAATCCATCCTCACCTTTTCTTAGGTGATTAATGGTTTCAAAAATCAGATTATGGCGAAAGATTTGATATAGGTCGGTCATATTTTACTGCAGTAAATATAGGTCGGAAATGCGTCTAAAACTCTAAATGCTTGTAGTAACCTTAGTTTTCACCAAGACCCGGAATATGGCTTTTCTCGTTTTTTTTTTTTTTTTGATGCAAACGATTGATTTTATTCAGTAAAGGGGTGAAGAATACAATCCCGGAATATGGCTTTTCTCGTTTCTCCGCTAGTCTTATGACTATACATTTCTACTCAAGCTGAACCTTCCCATTGTTGCCCGTTAGTTTTCTTCCCCTCATTGACAGTGCCGAAGAAAGCATTTCTACTTCAGCTTCTCATTGTTGAGGACCTAGAGTCACCTCAACCAACACCTCGTTGGTAACTCTTTTCTCTTTTATGGTTACTTCTAAAGAAACTCAATAAAAAATAAAAATATATATCTAGTTAGCTTTAAATTTTGGACACATAAGATGCTAGTTAGGATTTTTCTTAAACTTTTACGGTGATATATATAGTGACATATAATATTATTGATCAAAATTAGGAAAAAAACAAAAAATATTATTGAAGGAGAAGAATAAAAGTGTGCACGAATCTATTCTATCTACAACACAGTTATCATGCATAAAAATAAAATAAGTAAATCTAATTGTTATATGAATATTAAAGGATAGAAAGGCGCTATCAAGGGGCGTAGAAAACCATTTACCATCTCTATAAGTTGAGATTGAAATTGAATACACTCACTAATTTTGTAATGTTATTTAATTATCAATATGCAAATTACGATCAAAATTGTCATCATATAAAAGTAAAATTTTGAATTACATTCTAAAGGATACTATCCAAATTAAGGATATTTTTTATTATTCTATCAGACAAAAAATAGTTAATATTATTGCAATTATCCACCGATGCTCATTAGGCATAGTGGATTCTAACATGCATGTTTGTTATCATGAGATCTTTATATCAATCTATTTGCCTTTAGTGTAGAGCAGTTAGGGAAAAGAGACATTTATTATTTGGCAGAAGGCAACGTTAAACATTCCACTATAACAAATAATAATTTTAAGGTTTTGGTTTCGTTTAAACTATGTAAGTGTTTGGTAACACTTTTTTCTTTTGTGATTTCAAAAGAAATTCAATAATCTTACAATATTTTGTCTTGCTTATGGACTTTTTTTCACGGCCCTCCTTTTCAATTAAAGTTTTTCTATGTTGTGCCACAAGAGCATATAATTTTTCACAATCGATATTCTCTTAATGGCTAAAATTACTTTTTGCAACAAATGATTTGTGTAGTGTAATTAATCCAATACATATTAATAAAGGATTATTTTAGTCATCGGGAGAATGATATTCATTAACTGTGAAAAATTATTTTCTTTTTTTGGCTTATAATGTGCCTCTAGGGCACAAAATTGAAAAATCCTTTCAATAATCCTATGTGTAGCTAATTAACTTAATTAACGTGGCACCTTAGGTGTCTAATTAATCATTGTTCTGGTAACAATTGATTATATATATGGAAATCAAAATCCTAAATTCTCTACCCTTGATTTTTTTTACATGTTTTGTTCCATTAAGTGCTGCCGCGTCCTTCCAAGTTCTACTAGGAATTTTTAACCAAAACTCGTATTGTATTATCAACGGAAGAAGAACTCATTTGAAATAAGATAAATAAAACCGTCCGGTCTGGATTTAGAATATCGTACTTTTAATCTTATTCCATTATTTTCCAAAGAAAAACTTTTGGGAGTCCCAATAATAAAATTTTCTCATCTTTGCTGTCTTTGGTGTTTTGCGGTTGCTAAACTACTAACCCTTGAACTTTAGTTAGTTAAAATATAAACTTTTCTGTTTTTGGTTATTTTCCCAACTTTACTGTCTCCGTCTTTGGTGCTAAACGACTATCCCTTTTACCTTTTATTAGCTAAAATGTAAACTCCTCTGTTTTTTTTTTAGTCCTGATAACAAGGAAACAACTTAACAAGTCTTTTGTTCACATGCCAACAAGGATCTGTGAAACGCAATGGGTTCTACGTGCTGTGCGGTTCTCTTTCTCGATCTGCAAAATGCAGTTAATGTGCAGCAGACTGCGGACAATGCGTTACAGGGGAAGAGCTAGAGCAGCTGGAAAGTATTCAGCCCTGTCTTATGCCTTGGCACACGTAATCAATCTCTCGTGGCCATTAAATAGCCAGCGAATTTGCCTCCCCTGTTTCACAGTTTTATAAATTTCTCTCAAGGGATTCCAAACTTGTGTTTTTGCAGGTTCTTGAAAAGATCCCATACATTTTTGGTATGCTCATCGACCATATGGTGTCATAGAATGGTCTGTGGCTCTGTGCCATATTCTTTTGGTATCTTTTCTTCATGTAGGCTACGAGACAACGATTATAAAAACTTTTATGCAATTAATGATAAAGTGAAAAGATAGATAAGGCATCCACCAAAGGAAGAGGCATATTAGGCAAGGTACTATATAGATTTTATGAGAAAAAAAAATGCGCCCACGATTAAGAAGAAGCGGACACTATAACAAAGGTTAGGCATTGCGGATTTAGCCAAAGGTCAATCATAAATAGTCTGCATAATCAGAGATTCATGCATATATATATATATATATATATATATATATATATATATATATATATATATATATATATATATATATATATATATATATATATATTCAAGAAAGTGCATCCCCGTCAAAGGAAAATATTCTTCCGAGCAAATTTAATGCCTAATTTTACCTAGATTTCTGCAACAAACAATCCCGACAAAAACACTAACAAAAACCCATTATATATATATATATATATATATATATATATATATATATATATATATATATATATATATATATATATATATATATATATATATATATATATTCAAGAAAGTGCATCCCCGTCAAAGGAAAATATTCTTCCGAGCAAATTTAATGCCTAATTTTACCTAGATTTCTGCAACAAACAATCCCGACAAAAACACTAACAAAAACCCATCTAATCTTCATATAAGAAGACATGCTTTATACTTGGCAGCTAAGAATTTACATGTGCATAAATAAACCATCTTGCAGACGTGAAATAAACACAGCCTTTTCCCCAAAAGGAGCGCCTGCACGAAAATTCCCATTTCATAGAGTAAGGGCGCTATGTGCGAAACATCTTCAAAGAGAGAGTAGCATAAACTATTCATTAATAATAGGAGAAAGACAACGTACCCAATCAATCAATCCCATTCCAACCACGGATGCCTTAGCTGGGACGGACCTTCTTATACATTTCACGATGATCTTTAAAATCCAATCCACACCTTGGACAGTCATAAGGGTAAACTACAACATAAAATATAAGGTCGTCCATTAATGAAATGTGCCACCCAGAAAAGTCAAGATCAAATTAACCGCAGAACAAACAAGAAAATACTTATGAATTGTCTTTTACAAAGGACTAGATACAGACGAGATAGGAACCTGTACTTCAAACGAGAATCATACTTTAGGAAGCAAACAATTAATGTGAGAAGACCATCCCAAGGTAACAAATAATGTCAAGCCCCAAGCTCTCAAAACAACCAGCTTATTTATTTGCTAGTATAACTAGGGCCCTCAAAAGCACAAACTTTTGTGGGAAGGAAATAAAACAGTCCAGCATGGATGATAAAATAGGTGGAGAGACGTCAGCCAGACACAGATCATAGATTTTAGCAACTTCTTGAAGGGTAGTAATTAGGTAGAAATGCAATCTGAAGCGAATGTTTTCACATGGTCGATCAAGAGAGGGGGAGAAGAGAGCATCTAGACAAGAATTGATGGAGTTGTTGCAAACATGGTTCAATGTAAAGAATGCAACCGGGCTATTCTCATGAATGAACCACTAGCTGGCCCGACCATAGACCCCTGATACTCAAGGTGTTTGACAAAATGGATGAGAAAAGGAGAATATTCAAGTTTGAAACCAAGTGAAAAAGGCTTCAGACAGAACCAATGCTGGTCCAAAACAGTATAGGGTGGCTAGCAAGATTCGGCAAACAAAATTTACTTTGCAGAATTGGGCAGCTTCATCAAGTACCAAAGTCTAGGGAGGCCAGGAGAATGAGAGTTGGAGCTAATTAGCTTCCTTGAAGTTGAGTGGAGGAAAGAAGAACATGGTATCAATGATCAAGAATCAAATGGTTAAAACAAGATGGGGACTGTAGATCAAGTTTTTCCCAATCCACAACAGTCCGCAGAACTTGCAACAGAATAGTTAGCCAGAAATCATCCAATGATGAGTGGCTGGAGAGTCGGTCTGATATTCAGGAGGAGTTAGTATGCTATTTAAAAGAAATTTTTTGAGCATCAGACCCAACTAATGTAGATTTGCAATGTAAAGTGAATGTTTCACATGGTCGAACAAGAGTCGGAAAAGAGAACATCTAGACAAGAATTGATGAAGCTGTTGCAAACATGGTTTGGTGTAAAGAATGGAACCAGGCTGTTCTCATGAATGAACCACAAGCTGGGTCCCACCATAGACCCTTAATACTTAAGGCGTTTGACAAAACAAAAGAGCAAAGGATAATATTTAAGTTTGAAACAAAGTGGTTGGAGGAAAATGATGTGATGGAACTGTGAAAAAGGCCTGGGACACGACCAATGCTGGTTCAAAACAGTATATGATGGCAAGGAAGATTAGGCTTTGCAGCATTGGGAGCTTCAATGAGGATCTTACTCTAGGGATGCCAGAAGAAGAGAGTTGGAGTTAATTAGCTCCCTCGAAGTTGAGCGGAAGATAGAACAGCAGTAGTGTTATCAACACTCAATAATCAAATGGTTAAACAAAATGGGGACCCCAAACTCAAGGTTTTTTTTTCCACTCCATAACATTCCATAGAAGAGCTCGCAACATGATAGTAAGCCAGAAAAATCATCCAATGATGAGTGGTTGTAGATTCAGGCTGATATTCAGGAGATAGAATCCTATTTTCAAGAAAAATTTCCAGCATCGGAGCCAACTAATGTGGATATTTCAGGTGCTATCCTGAGAGTTATCACATATGACATTAACAAGGAACTACCAAGTCAAGTAACAGAAGAGGAGGTTAAGCGGGCAGTGTTCTCAATGGGGGGCAGTTTCTCCCAAAGATACTGCAGTATAAAGAATGACGTTGTTCGTGCTGTCCAGAGATTTTTAGAATCAGGATATCTCCTCAAGGACATATATCACACATATATAACCCTCATTTCAAAGGAATGACAAAGGTTTATCTTTGGAGAGACTGGAAAATGGAAGATGAATTTGATCAAATGTTTGTTATCAAGTGAAGAAGTAGAGGCCACCGAAAGAATTCCAGTTTCCAGTGAAGTATCCAATGTAGTTATACGGCATTACCAGCAGAGGAGTGTGGAAAATCAAAACAAAACAAATGCAGTGTTAGGAGAATGGCAGCCATTACTATGCAGCAAATATGGAAAGAATTCCTTCTTCAGCAAGAGAACATAGATCCTTGCAAGACTCTGGACACTATCAGAATTCACATGGGAGAAGTACGTGATCCAACAGCCCCCTTCACTAATGAAGGTGTGGGTGAAACTAATAACTCCGAAACAATATTCCATCACCCGGCACCATCAAGATTAAAGAGCGCTGCTTAAAGCATAAAATCTAAAGATAGTATATATACATACCAATCCAGCCGCTGGGTTCAAGTTCAAAAAGAGGGTCATGAAGCAGTGGAGATTCAGAGGTGAAAACTCTACTGGCATGGCCCTCTTCACGGGCAGTANTGCAGCAAATATGGAAAGAATTCCTTCTTCAGCAAGAGAACATAGATCCTTGCAAGACTCTGGACACTATCAGAATTCACATGGGAGAAGTACGTGATCCAACAGCCCCCTTCACTAATGAAGGTGTGGGTGAAACTAATAACTCCGAAACAATATTCCATCACCCGGCACCATCAAGATTAAAGAGCGCTGCTTAAAGCATAAAATCTAAAGATAGTATATATACATACCAATCCAGCCGCTGGGTTCAAGTTCAAAAAGAGGGTCATGAAGCAGTGGAGATTCAGAGGTGAAAACTCTACTGGCATGGCCCTCTTCACGGGCAGTATAGTGGACTTGGGCATAGAAAGTTGCAGGTGGTCCATCCACAGGCTCGCCAGTACTTGAAGTGAGGGGCAAGGCTTTGAACTGGAGGTGGATGACAGCACCGAGACCCGTTGAAGCGCCGGAAGCCCTAGTCATCTCCGTGAGCTGAAGCTGAACACCCTCCTTAATCTTGTAATGCTGAATTGCCCATTCGGCAGGCTTACCAGCCAGATAGGCTAACCAAGTCGGGTAGGATTCTGCGGCTTCCCTGCAAGAGCCAAAAGAGATAACAATTATATGAACATATGATCATATGCGTAGATGGCAGAAACGCGAAGAGAAAAAGAAGAAGGGAACATAACAATACATACTTTTTCTTGGACTCGAAAAAAGCATCCAACTTGGCCAATTGCTTTTGTCTCTTTTCCTTGCTTCAATTTGGAAACGGACATGGTGGGAAAAAATAGAACTTTAAAACAAACAAAGATTAAGACCAGAAGTAAAATAAAAATAAAATAATGTTCCACACCATGATGCTAGGGTTGGGGTATTTTTTTCTCTCTATTTTGTTTTCTAATATTAATGATATCGGGTATGTCTGGGTCTCAAAATTAGCAGTGAAATTGATGCAGGAGCATAATTACTAGAATTTAAATATCTTATTTTATTTTAATTTTTAAATTGGTACTGTTCACAGGATCTG
This sequence comes from Turnera subulata, assembly GCA_028386065.3. Taxonomy (NCBI): domain Eukaryota; kingdom Viridiplantae; phylum Streptophyta; class Magnoliopsida; order Malpighiales; family Passifloraceae; genus Turnera; species Turnera subulata. The sequence continues at coordinate 11,683 of JAKUCV010002755.1, read as the reverse complement.
TATTATTTAGGTTTTCACTATCTAGTTTCAATAGCTTATTATTACCTTATTTTGACTAAACATCTTTAGTGGCTTAAAACCCGAATTATCAAACTTTTGTTCCTAATCAATTCTGTTTGCATACTCCCGCTAGAATCCTTGTTATTCTGAGTTCTATTTTATCTATTCTATTCTCTGCAACACATCGGAAAGTAGAACGAAATGAAAACTAAAGGAAAGCAAAAGCATCATACATATATGAAAGAGCGTGTCCTTTACCATCTCGAAAAGCACATATATAATACATATAAGGCATACCTTTGTGGGTCGAGTTGTTGCAACTTGGCACATCCATGAGAAGATGTCACCGCAGCTTTCCCCCCAAGGCTGCTTAATGAGCCCCCACAGGTGAGTACGACAGCTTTTCTACTCCACCTTCGTTTCGCCCCCCAAAAGAAGAAAAAAAAAAAAAAAACCACCACAGCTCCCTCAGTTCTATCTTTTATGTTTTATTTTAAAATAACAGGCAAACAAATTAATAAATAAAACAAACAAACAAGAGAAAGAAAATCACCACCGCGTGCCGTTGAACGACGCTGGGGGCGGGGGAGGAGAGAGTTTGGGTGCCCGGGATCTCAAAACATACTTGGGCGGGTCATCATCAGGGATGGTAGGGACAGGGTGTGATTCTGACATCTCTCCTTCCATCTTCCAGCCCTCGCCAGATATTGTATCTCCCCGACCCATTAGTTTCCAATTGCCTTTTTCTTGTTCTCTCTCGATTCTTTCATTCTCCTACAAAGAAAAGAGAGAAAGAAGACGGTGTTAGGAGCGTCCGTATGCGCTCTTGCTAGTCAGGGCATAAAGCATAAAGGATAAGGAAAGAAGATCACCGATCTTTGATGGTCGATTTCCAACGGAAAAGGATAAGGAATCAAGGCATCACGTCCGGTGGGGTCCTGTATTTTTTGCTCACTTCAATAGAAAACAGAATGAAAACATAATCAGAAAATTCTAAGACAAACAAAAAAATCAAGACCAAAAGGAAGTACAACGAGATCAAAACTAAAGCAAAAGCATCATACATATACGAAGGCGCAGTTGTTTACCATCTCGAAAGTTGTTTGTTTATCCATACAGTTAAACAGAGAAGATGGGGAAATATTGCTAAAAGGAAGCACATAAAGAATACATATAAGACAACACCGCACGTTTACCATCTCAAAAGTTGTATAACCGCAGGTTTACCATCTCAAAAGTTGTTGATGTATCCATAGGGTTAAGGGAACCCTAGCTGCTAGCTAAAAAGGGTAGGGTAGGGTAGGGTAGATATTGCTAAAAGAAAGCACATATATAATACATATATGTAAGACATACCGTTCTGGGTTGGGTTGTTGCGACTTACGAGAAGAAGTCACCGCAGCTTTCCCCTCCTTAGTACTGCAGTTTGCAAGAAAGAAGACAGGAAAAAGAATCAATTGGAAGAGAAATTACGGCCTGGGTCAGTTTTGTTTATAAAGAGAAAATCGATGAACGAACATCACCTAAGATTGCCGCCGGTGTCCGAATAACCTTGGTCGTTACGTCGAAGGTTTGCTCCTCCTGCTCCACGGGAACCCTTCGATCCCCCTCCTCTGCGGTTAGGAGTGAATACTGCAGCTTTTTTCCGCTCCCTTTGTTTTGCCAATAATAATAATAGTAATAAATCAATTGAAAAAACGCACGTTTATTTGTTACACCGGACCAAAAAAGAAAAGAAGAAATCACCTCCGGTCGCTGGCGGCCGACGCTGCTGGTTGCGCGATGAGATAGACTCCGCGTGCCAGGGATCCCAAAGCAAACGGGCACGGGTCATCATCAGGGATAGGGTGTGATTCTGACATCCAGCCCTCGCCAGTTCTTGTATCTCGTCGACCCATATAGTCTTCCATCGGTTCTTTCTCTCTTTTTTTTTTTTTTTCTCTCGATTCTTTTGTTTCAGAGAGAGAGAGCGAGAGAGAGAAGATGATGCAGGTGCGTCTGTTTTGCGCTTTCGCGAGTCGGGGCATACAGCGTAAAGGGTAAGAAAAGGAAATATCACCAGCCTATGTCTCCTCCGCCGACCCTGTTGTCCAGGTGCGGTTGGACGACTTGTCAGTACGTGTAACCCTAGATCTAGATCATGAAACAAGAAATTTTATGGTTGATTTCTAATTTCCCTCAAAAGCCTAATAATAATAATAATAATAATAATAATAATGTTATAAAACCGAGCTTGTGCTCGGGAGAGAGAAACCGGGAGAGAGAAATCCCAGGAGAGAGAAAATCGAGCTAATTGCTCGTTCTACTTTCATTCATTATGTTTCGGTATTTATAGAGAAAGAGTGTCCACTATTTACACAGTAGTCACAGTGACTCCACTATTTATACAGTATTTATAACAAATAATAATAATTAGAACTTTTTCGTGTGGGCCTTTCCTACTCGTTGGGAATGGGTTGCCACGTAGTAGCCTTTCTCCTCCTCCCCGGAAGAAGCGTCTAGAACAACTAATTTTAATTTTAATTTTAATTTTCTCGTTGGTTTCTTGATTGGTCCGGATGATTTTATTTAAGGTCAAATTTTAAAAAAAAAAAAAACAATCCGACTCATCCATTACTACCGGACTCAAGCTTTAGATAAAAGGTTCACATGTATTTGCTGGCACTAGGAAGGTCAGCCTTTTTTTTTTCCATGGAAATATATTGATTTCATCTTTGCTAATCCTCAAGAATGAAAAAATCAATCATGATCAGGAATTTAATTTCCCATATTTTGCTCTCTATTGGAGGTTTTCTCCTCTTTTTTCTTTCTCTTGGGAAAAACTATAAATCTACAAATTTTGGGTTGTCGTCCACGCCTTCTTTTAGCCATAAACCCTCCCTAAAACTTCGTTTTATTTAGTTTTTTATTTATATCTTTTCAATTTTGCTTGTTAGTCGCACATTTTGTGAATTTTTTAGCATCCTTTCTGTATGTTAATTTCCCCTAAATCCATCCTCACCTTTTCTTAATAGATTTCCCCCATCAAGGGCCTTATCCACCGTTTCCTACTTTCCTCTAATTTCTTGTCACCATTTATGGGTAAAAAAGATTTTTTTTCTTAGAGTTTCTTATTTCAATAATATTTTTAATATAGAAGAGTATTAGAGTCAATTATTAGATTAATCTCTTCTTATAATTCGGCGTGTCACTGGAATCATTATCAATAACATAATTTTGAATTTTCAAATACTCGGGCTGGAAACCGAAACTTTTTGAAATTTAAGGAAAATGTTGTACGCTTTGCTATTGTAATCAATGCTAATCGATTCTTGTTAGTTGACACTATCACCAAAAGAATTATAGAATTAGTTTACACTCACAGAAATTTATCACTATTTATTTAGGTTAATTTTGAAAATGAAGCATGTGACGGTGAATAAACAAAAATGATTAATAATATAAATTCGGTGGAACCATCCAACATTGAAGAGGACTTTTGCTTGTCTTTTGCTGAAAAATGCGAGGATCCAGTTAAGAAAACAGCTAGCTAGTGATGGAAAGGAACTTTATCATTCGGTATATTTCAATTCAGGAGTGGCAGTACTAAGGTGGTGAAACATGCATGGCATCATGAGCTTAATGAGAGAATATTCACACACCACAAAAATAGTATTCTAGATATGGATTTTAATTTTTGAAACAAATAATTGCAATATAATTAAGCATTTCTTAACTTTTCCTTGCTCTGTTTTGTTCCTGTATTTTTCTATTTCCTTCATAGTGTAATGTGCTCCCCTGTTTTTTCAGGCTCTCCTTGAAGGGGGTTCTTGTATTTTTTAACTCATATTAATAATAATACTATCGTTAGCATCAAAAAAAAATTGCAATATAATTAGTTTCTTTCCCTATTTTACCTTTTCTTTTTTGTTAATTGTGCAAAGATATTCATGATTATGCAGTTCAAATAAACTTTTGACGTGTCTTTTCCCACGACATAACACATGGATCTGGTGCAGAAGAAGGTCATCAAGTTGGATGGTGCACAAGAATGTTTACCAAACCTTTACATATAGGTCGGCATATAATAAAAAAAAAAAAAAAAAAGAAATGTCAAGAAAAAAAATAAAATCGTGTGCTAAATAAATAAATGTTAGGTGAATAGCAGGATATCGGCCGGAAGAGTAAAGAAAGGGAGAAGAGATGTTCTGATATGGGTGGTCACGATAATATTTGTTCTTTTTAATTTAAAATTATACCTTTGTATTTTTTTATGCGAAACCTTTGTATTTTTTTGTTGATAATCATTATTTTTAATAAAACCTAATAACTGGTTGTCAAAGGGGTTTACATAAGTTTTATTTACAAGTTTAAGAGTTTTTTTTTTTTATTATTCAAGTGGTTATTTGGTGGGGAATTTATATTTAAGCTTTATGAAATGATTTGGCTTTTAATTTGTAGACTGTACTTTCTACAATTCCGGGTTATTATTACAGCACCTACCTATCCAGGGCTGATTGCGGCAACGACAAGAGACAAACGTTCCTTATGTGGGAAAGTAACCTTTTCCACGTTGCAGGCTAAAATCATAACATCACTTCACTTAGAAGTAGTAGTGGTAGAAAACAAGTCATCAATTTTTGGTTTTTGATGCTGAGTGTGTTGAGGAGACTATTATCTAGATGGAATCAGGAATCTTTTGGTAATATCAATTCATGTATTGAATCCATCCAAACCGAAATTGATGCTTTAGATAAAGTGGCTGATCAGAGAGTTTTAACTCTAGCTGAGTTACTGAGGGTGCAGGGCTTGAAAGTATTATTGAACACAAAGTCTAGACAAATTGAGTCCATATGGAGACAGAAAGCTCGAATTAAATGGTGCAAATTAGGGGATCGTAACACGAGATTTTTTCACCTCACAGCTGCTAATAGAGATAGAAAAAATAGGATTGATCATATCGAGGTGGAGGGGCAGCCGATTTTTGAACCAGAAAAAATTAAAGAGGCAGCTTGTGATTATTTTGCCAAACTCTATTCTCAACAATCTGTTACCAGGCCTTCGATAGGTTCCTTGAGCTTTCGCAGATTAAGTACTGATGCTGCCGCCGAGTTGGAGAAGGGTATTTCAATGGATGAAGTCAAGGATATTGTGTGGAGCTGTGATAGCTCTAAAGTTCCTGGACCGATGGATTTAACTTCTTATTCTACAAGAAGTGTTGGGAGATGTTGAAGAATGATATTTATGACATGGTGCTATATTTTTTTGAGACAGGCAGCCTACCTAAAGGATCCAATACTGCTTTTATCACACGCATAGCAAAGAAAGCAGGTGTGGTATCCTTGGACGATTACAGACCTATCACTTTGGTGAATGGCCTGTATAAAATCGTGTCCAAAATTCTTGCTCAAAGATTAAAGAAGGTGTTGCCCATTCTTGTAGGTCCACAACAGTCAGGCTTCATTGAAGGACGTTGTATCATGGACAGTGTTCTTTTGGCCAGTGAAGTAGTGGCACAGTCTGAAAACAAATAAAAATGAAGCTATAGTGTGGAAACTCGATTTTCGGAAGGCATACGATTCCGTAGATACTGGAAATATTTACTACAAGTATTGGAGGCTATGGGATTCGGCATGAAATGGCGGGTGTGGATCTATGAATGCTTAGCATCATCTCGGGCTGCAATATTGATTAATGGGTCTCCCTCAAATGAGTTTTCTACGGGAAGGGGTTTGAAATAGGGTGACTCTCTTTCCCCATTTCTTTTTGTGTTGGCAGCTGAAGGCTTATCCTCCATTCTATCAAAGGCAAATGATCTTGGTTTTATCCAAGGTGTCCAAGTGCAGGATAAATCGATTTCTATATTACAGTACGCGCGCTGATGACACAATTCTTTTTTCGCCGGCTAGCCTCCCGATTTTGTTGAATTTGAAGAGATGCCTTAGAATTTTCGAGGCTCTCTCTGGCCTTTGTATCAACTTCTTCAAAAGCAGTGTGGTGGGAATTGGTTTGAAGCAGTGCATGGTGGCTGATATTGTTGGTAGATTACATAGCAGGGTGGAAAATTTTCCTATTACCTACCTTGGTTTTTCTCTAGGTGCTAATATGAAACGTATTGTTGCATGGAACCCTGTTATTGAGAAATTTAGGGGAAGACTCAAGAGTTGGAAAGGCAGATTTTTGTCTCTTGGTGGGAGGGTTACCCTAATAAAATCTGTTCTAAGTGGACTACCGGTTTACTTTATGTCCTTGTTCAAAATCCATGTGGCAGTGGAAAAGAAGTTGACTTCCCTTATGAGGAACTTCCTGTGGAATGGCTTGGATTCCTCTAGGAGAGCCTACTTGAGACGTATTGCTCTCCCAAAAGAGCTAGGCGGCATGGGCATAATAGACTTACAGGTAATGAATCAGTTTCTTTTATTTAAATGGATTTGGCAATTTATTGACCCTGTGGAGAAGGCTTGGAAGGATCTTATTCGGGGAAAATATGGGATTCAGTCGACTTTGTTATGCCCTAAATTTGATCTTCAAAAATGTTCCCCCTGGTGGAGGGATATTATTTTATCGGTAAAAAAGTTTTTCTTGTCCCTTCATTTTTTTGTTTTCGCATTTGTTGTCCCTCTTCCTTTTTTTTCACTCAACATGTCCCTGAAGTCTCGTTTTACCGGGCCAACATGTCCTTTTTACATGTTATAGCCGGTAATTCGTTGTAATGCTGACACGTGTCTATGGGGCCCGCAGTCTATAAATTTTTAATTCTTATTATATTTTTATTTTCTATTTTAATAATAGAAAAAATAAATAAATTTTTTTAATTTAAACGGAATTGATTTTTTTCTTTAAATATCAAATTATTTTTATTCTTTTTATTATATATTAAAAGGAAAAAAGAAAAAAGCTGATAAGATTAAAGTAAAGAAACCATCGCCGCCAACCCATGTCATCTCCATCTTCCTCTTCTTTTTTAATTCTTGTTCTTGTCAAGAAACAACCCCCAACCTAACCCTCCTTCCTTATATCACCAAATCAAGAACACCCAAAAAAAAACAACCATACCAAGATCGACAGCCTCCGTCGATGCCTCCTCCTTTGCTTCTCCCCTTCAACCACCATCATTGCCACCACCGTCGAGCCTCTCTCTCTCTCTTGTCAATAGATGAACTGATACTCGTACCCGTCTTCTCCTTTCTCATCAATCTCTATATAATGTCTTCTTCTCAATTTTTACCTATGTGTTTTATGCTATTGTGTGGATAGCCGTTCAAGAGGTACGTGGAGATTGGGAGAGTGGCGCTTGTCAACTATGGCAAGGACTACGGCAGGCTCGTCGTCATCGTCGACGTCATCGACCAGAACAAAGTATGCTTCCTTTTCTTTTCGCTTAATGTCGTCTAATTATTTGTTTATTTATTTATCTATCTGCGTTTTTGCTTAGCTTTTGAAGACCACCTCTTTTTGTGGATGCTGTTCCTTGTTATTGTTATTTAGTCAATCCGATGGATGTCTACTTTGTTGGTTTTTAGATTGTTAAAACAAATTACATATCCTTTTTTCTTTTTAAAATTTAACGAATAGGTAGATGGTTTTAGGTGTAAGTGTATTTCATTTCGAAAAAAGGGACATGGGATTAGCTCATCTCTAGAATCCGGTTTGCTTCTCCTTCTTCTCCTTCATTTTTTTATCAGGGACCAGTGGTGGTGGTGGTGATGTTGGATCGGAGCTGCGATTTGGAGTGGAAGGAAGAAACTAATGAGGTTGGAGTGAAACGACATGGTTTTGGAGGTAGAGTGTGGGCTTGAGTGGGGGTTTGATTGTTACTACTTCCTCTTCTTTTTTTCAGTTTTTGTTCTGTTTGGAGTTGGTGGAATGGGATTCGGTGGAGAGGGAGATTGGGTAATTGCCAATTATTTCTTTTTTTGGGTGGGTTTTCTTGGTACTTTATGGCTTATGCCCTCATTTGGTGTAATTGACAATTAATTTGTTTTGATACATAATTGGCTGTTAATGTTTTTGGTACATAATTGGTAATTAAATTTTTTGGTAAGTGGCAATTAATTCACCAGAGAGCAATTAATTTTTTTTGCACCTAAGTGGCAATTAATTCACCATAGAAGAAAAAAATATTAAATAAATTATATTAAAGAAAAAACTAATATAGTAAAACTTAAAAAGGATTTCTGAAAAATAGAAAATAGGAAAGAAAGAAAGAGAAAAAATAAAATCTGATGAAGTGGGTCCCACGAACACATGTCAGCCTCACATGCACCAACCGGCTGTAGGTGGTAATAAGGACAAGGTGACCCGGTAAATTAAGAGTTGAGGGACAGGTTGAGTGAAAAAAAAGGAAGAGGGACAACAAATGCGAAAACAAAAAAGTGAAGGGACAAGAAAAACTTTTTTACCTTATTTTATCTGGCAGTTGCAATAGTCAGACTGGGGTTTCTTTGATGAGGGGCTCTTGCATCAAGTTGGGGTCTTGAGAGAAACAACAGGATCTTTCGTGGTATAACTGCTGATGCGGATAGATTGCAAGATGTAGTGTTAGCCCGTGCTTTTCATGTGGATTAAGGCGCTACATGGAGATTTCCCATTTAGCACATCCATGGTCATTTCGAATGCAGAAACTGTGAAGAACGGAGAGGACATAAGAGGAAGTTTAAGCTTTTGGAATGTAACTGACTCTTTCCTTGATTGCGTGCCTTTAATTGTAGATGTTTTCAGTTGTAACTTACTAGTGGGCTGTGGGCATGATGTAATGCAGAGCCTGATGTACTTATTTGTAAATAATGTCAATAAAAGTTTCGTTAGCATCAAAAAAAAAACAAAACAAGTCATCAATTAATAATGAATCAGACAATGACTTTTCTTAAGCAGAGACGTAGATCATGCAACCAATTATATTTTGTTTTTGGTAGAACCAGTTATATTTAATATGTGGAATTGGACCACGCTTTAGCCAAAAACAACTTTTTTGTGGTGACACTCTAGCAATTTTAGGTTTTGATTTTGATATAGAACTAACAGTCTTTCCCCCCACTAATTAGTCATTGCCTTTGTAAAATTATCAGGAGAGGGGAGACAATTAGCCCGTTTTGATGCAATTCTTATGCGGTAGGATAAATATTTATCCTCACCAAAAATTTGTGAACTAGTTGTGACTAGGGATGGCAATTTTTCCGGGTCTACCCGATACCCACTCGAAACCCGCTTTTATGGGTAGGGTATTACCCGACTTTGACCGGGTAAAAAAAGGGTAGAGTATTACCCGGACCCGAGTTGATCGGGTCTGGGTAGGGTCTGGGTTGGATAAGGATCTAGGTTTTACCCTACCCGTTAGACCCTTTCCATTATAATATTCTAAAATCTATAACCGTATTATAAAAATCGACTTGAGTTTCTTTCTTTTGTTTCTTCAATTCATTTCCACTCACCTCTTCTTCTTTTTCTATTAAAATTTCGTTCACCTAATCTTAGTTCTATTGAAATTTCATGCTCTACAACTCTAAACTAATATTATGTTATTATAATTTTTCTTTATCTTAAAAGGAACATTAATTTATAACTATCCTATAATTATTTATGATAATAATATGGAATAAGAAAATAAGCATTCAATATTAATTTATATTTTTAACTTATTATAAGATTCTTATTTTTATATTATTTAATAATATTAACTTTTTTTTAGAAAAATATATGTTGATCTTAGTAGAGAAGAGGATGGAGATTAAGAAATAAAAGATTGTTTGGATTTTAAGTTGAGAAAAGTTACTTGCTACTTTAAAATTTTGGACTTCTTGTTATTTTTAAATTTTTTATCCTTGAACTTGGAATATATTTCATCAATGTTTATTTAATAATTGTAAGATTTTTTATAAAATTAGAATTTGTTTTGTACTTAGCGGGTATAGCGGGTATACCCTTACCCAGACCCGTATTACCCGTTAGGCAAAAAAATAGAACTTTAACCTACCCGGTTCATACTTAGTCCATTCTTACCCTACCCGGTTTGATTAAGGGTCTGGGTCTGGGTCTTGGTCACCCTACCCGACCCTACCCGATTGCCATCCCTAGTCGTGACGGATTGCTCCCCAAAAATGAAAGAGTCGTGTGGACGGAAGAACATCTCTTTTCCCTTTACTTGTTTTTTTTTTTTTTTTGCCATCTGGTATTGGAGCTTTGTCCAGAATAATTTGGAATCGACCCAAATAACTCACCTAGTTGCGGTCCGTGAGTTTTTCAATGAAGATTTTGTACATATACAAAAACTCTGAACACGAGAGTTCTCAGTTTTTATTATGCTCAGTTTTTCATCAAAAAAAAAAACTAAATCATCTATATTTAGACCAGTCCAACACTGAATCTCTTCAACCTTTTCTGCATATACAGTCGCGAACATGCATATTTGATATTTGCGTCCTTCAAATTTGAATGCTATATTGTAGAAAAAGGAGAAGATTGAAGAGATGTTGTTGCCAAAAAAACAAGCAATGTTTTCTTAAGAGTTTCTATATCCTGCTTCGTTAGGAAACATAATAAAATGTTAAATTACATATTTCCGTAGCATTAAATACATATCATGCATATCATCTTTGTGGAGTACCTCAACTAATCTGAAATTCTGAATGAATTACTATCCTTATAGTGTAAAAAAAACTGGATTAAGTTCCCTATTCGGGGTTGAAAATCACATTTAAACATGAGATATATTTGGCTAGAATATCACATATTTATGAAATAATCCTCTCCATTGATGATTACTAGGGATATTAAAATTAACAATACTTAGTTTCTAAAAAAAAAATAACAATACTTAAGTGCAGCACACCTTGTATTACTCTGTGGATTTAAATATTTTGATTTGAAATCCAAAGATATTTTGATTCTAAGCCCAAACAAGAATGGTTTCATCGAAATAGAGTGGAGCATGATTTCATCGAAATAGAGTGGAATTATAAGACTCAAATTCGGAGGCAACGTACTATGATTGTGGAGCACAAAACTAGCTGGCATAGACAAGGATTGCTTTGTTTTTGAGCTATTAATTGCAAGAAATGGTTGAGATCTCAGGGAGCAGTAATAGTGACGGTGTTGTTTTGGATGTCAATGGTGATCAAACCACCAACAACACCAATGAACATTCAGCTTTGAACGTACCTTTCCTGCAAAAGGTAATTGATTAACCTGTAATTTATAAATACTTGCATATAGAAAAACCATTTCTTTATCATTTTAGTCATAATTGAATTGTTATGCATTCTCTTTAAACTTTTAAATTGGATTGACTAATCTATGTTTGGAATTTATTAATCAACACTTACGAATGCAGTTGTTAGCGGAGCTATTTGGAACATATTTCTTGATATTTGCTGGTTGCATGTGTTGGAGGATTTTTATAATATAAAGAGGAATTATATTTGTACCTTTTGGTGTAAAAGGTATCTACTGAAAATGAGTTTAAAAATGAATAGTTACATCCTTTTGTATTGTGTCTTTTGGAAAAGGTACAAATTTAAGTTTGAATTTAATGGCTGTAACTTTTGGATTAAATGTGTCTTTTGGAAAAGATACATGAAGGCTTATAAATAGGCCACTCATTCTCATTTCCAGACATCAGAAAGTATCCAAACGTACAAAACAAATTGTGTTTTAGTTTCCCTCTTTTCTCTCCAACTGGTTCACTTACTTTTTCTACTTACCAAAA
>JAKUCV010002753.1:333286-455859 GCA_028386065.3 Turnera subulata | reverse complement strand
GCTTGAAGACTGACAACACTTGATCTTTAGACTTCAATGTGTAAGCCCAGGTTTTCCGTGAGTGATCATCAATGAAGGTCACAAAATACTGGGCACCACCAAGGGACTTGTTGAAAGGCCCACACAGATCTGAGTGTACCAGTTCTAGCACATCTTTCTTTCTAGAAGGAGGAAAGCTCTTGAAAGAAACTCTATTTTGCTTGCCAGCTAGACAGTGACTGCACTTCTTCAGCTGGATTTGGTTCAATCCTGACAAAACATTCCTCTTGACCAGCTTCACCATTGACTTCTCACCCATGTGTCCAAGGCGTCTGTGCCACAGCTGAACTTGGCTGTCATTCTCCACAACATTTACATCATGCTGAGGAACCTTTGCCTGGATCACGTACAACTTTGACACCTTTGTACCTCGTGCCACCACTAACGAGCCTTTGGTGAGCTTCCATTGACCATTGTAGAAGGTATTATAAAAACCTTCCTCATCGAGCTTATCAACAGAGATCAGATTCAGGCGCATATTTAGAATATGCCTGACATCCTTCAAAAGCAGCTTCATCCCGTTCATGGTCTCTAGGAAAACATCTCCTTTGCCGACGACCATTGAGAATTTATCATTTCCCATTCTTACAGTCCCAAAATTACCAGGAGTGTAAGAAGAGAAGAGTTCTCTTCGTGGTGTAGCATGAACAGTAGCACCACTATCAACTACCCAGCTTGACTCTTGGATAGTAAGGTTGATGATATCATCATCACAGACAACATTGAACTCTCCAAGAGAATTCACTTCATCATTACTGCTTTCTTCTTTCTTCACATCTTTGCCTTTATTCTTCTTTTGTTCTTTCTTGAAGAGTCGGCAGAATTTCTTGATGTGGCCCTTCTTCTTGCAGTGATGGCACTCAACATTGGCGAACTTGTTGGATTTACCCCTGCTCTTGTCTCTGCTACTTTGACCTTTGTTCTGGCTTCTCCCCCTCGTCACTGTGGCCAGTACCTCTGACTGTGAAGAAGACGAGCCTTGTGTTCTTCGTCTCANTCCCACAACGTTCTAGCATGCTCAATGCCAGAAACGTGGTTGTAAACATTATTCTCAACAAATTGTCGTATATAGCCGCAGACTTGGATGTGTTCAAACTCCCACTCCTCGTCTGACTTATCTTCAGGCTTTACCGTACTGAACACCGGTAAATGCATCTTCGTCACGAATAGGAGATCCTTCATCTTGTTTCTCCATAGGTGGTAGTTTGTACCATCAAATGTGATCATCTTGTTTATCCTCGCCTCCATCTGGATCAAAGACTGACTAGCTCCTCGATCTAGAAAAATCCTTGCGGTGAATAGTGCCATACAAGTAGTGAATTGAACTGATTCGATAATTCCCAGGAAAGATGGCCTAGCCGATCTCCTAAGACAGAATTATCATTCCAAGATAAATCCCCAGGAAAGACTGGAGGAACAAAGGTTCACTTAAAACCCAGTCTCCTAGACAGGATTCACTTGCACAGTGTATTAATTCACAACCTGCACTTGACAAAGCACAAACCTTCTGCTCCGCTACCAGTTATTGGGCCCGGTGGCACTATCTTGCGGAAATAATATCACCTAATTAAGGAAATAAACAAGTGGAGGACAAAAAGAGATAAATGACACACAGTATTTAACGTGGTTCACCCAAACACCGGGCTACGTCTACAATCCCGATCCCACCGGAAAAACTTCCACTATAAAAATAGTAGGCTTACAAGAGAGACTTCCCTAAATTTTAGGGGTATAACAAACCTAGAGTTCTACCCAAAATAGTGCCCCACAAGGTGTTTCCCAAGTATTTGTCAAAAATACCCCTAAGGTATTTTTTTCTCACTATTTTGTCACTCCCTAATTTAAGAGGGGAATTTGAAGAAAAATATTTTCTTCCTAATTTTTTCTTCCCTCCCACACACACTCTCTTTCACTCTCTTATTCACAATTGTTGTGAATGTTGGGATGATATGAAGAGAAGAATTGGTGCCTATTTATAGGCATGTTGGCAGGGACTAATCTGCAACAAAACTAGCTTGCAGGGACTGAACTGAAAAAACTTAGTGCTCCACTAGTTTAGTGCTCCATTAGCTTAGTGGGGTTGGTTTTTCATTAATGCAAGTGGTGATCCCCCACAATTAGTGGAGGAACCACACACTAACAAAAAGAACCTTTCTGGCAGACTAACTCATAGTAGCATTCATCTTTCTTCTGGCAGACACTGTGTTGATCAACAGTTCGGTCTGCTCTTGATTTGCATCCCTTTCATTATTAAGGAGGAATATATTGAATGAACTTCACAAGGCACAGAAATGCATGTAGAAATGTTGATTCATCATAACAATCTGGGCCAGTATCAGATTGACGAGGCAAGAAACAAGTTTCAAGATGTTTCTGGGGACAGACATTATCACTTTAGGTTTCTTAATGCAAATACTGAGCTACTGAGATTACAATTGAGTGGACATTTTCAGTGAGAGTCCAGTTCATTGATTCCTTGTCCTTATTTTGCTTCTTCAGATGTTGACACTACTCTTCCTTTTCTCCTGGATTCGATTTCGCTGCATTTGCCATCGCAATGGAAACCTCATCATGAAGTAGACCAGGAGCAGACGCAGGCATCAGTGGGGTGGTAGAATGCACAGGATTTGGACGAAGCTCCCTTGGCGAATCAAGCTGCAAAGCAACGAACTCAGATAAATTCCCAGTTTAAAAATCTGTCGCTTCACAGATAAAATAAATCTCTAAAGTCACACTTGCCTTTGCTTGCAGTATGTGTATGATGTTATTCAGCTTGTCCTTTTCTCTTCCATCTGGAAGTAGCTCCAGTCGAGCCCGATAGAGTGAGAGAGCATCCTCATAGTAGCTGATAGCTGAGTCTCTTTGATCACAAAAATCATAACAGATGGCAATTTTCGCATTTCTGAAGTCAGAATTCAGGATTCACTTTGACAAACATTGATGGAAGAAAATGCAAGAACAGTAAATAAAAGCAGTAACTCAAATGATAAGATTCATATCGTGCAACCTTGTTAGTCCAAAATTAAATTAAACATTTGATGGATACATATCTGCAATCCGCTGATTTCCTTCTGTGCCCATTTTCTGCAACATGCGCAACCCTCGAGCATAGTGATACCTGGCATCTTCATAAAATTCTGCAGAAATTGAATAATAATAAATTTATTACAAAGAATTTAGTAAAATGGGATTGTACGAGGATCTGCTAGAAAATTGAGAGAAGACCAGGACAATTACCTTTCCCAATTGATTCAACACCTTCTGTAGCATATATGATACTTTTCCTTAAAGCAACCTCTGATGCAGCACATAAGATGTTCACTTTGTCAAGCGAGTCACCTGGATTCTTCACCGCAACTTCCCATGCTTTTTCCAGTATCCCCCTTGCAATATCCAGCTTCGGTTCAGAAAATTTTGTATCACCTCGTATTATAAAAGGTAGCAGATGCCTCAGAATTTGGAAGCAGCAGGCAGACATCAAGAGAGCAAGGACTAGTCCTGATGATTCTGTCAAAAGAAAACAAAGATTACCAAATCGTTGAAGCATCAGGAACTTCAATATGTGCGCACACATCTTTGCTGCCAAATTAACTAAACTGAATTGACCACTTTCTTGATCTTATCTATACGAATAACAGATATCCTTAATGAAAATCCGAAACAAACCTTCATTAACTATATACATAAACTGAATCTGCAAAATGTGACAGAAGTTCGTAGTTCCAAATTACAGGAAAATGATTCTAATGAAACTGCAATGCAAATTAGTCCATGAGATTAGGCAGGAAAAGCCTTTCGAATGTCGCATCTTAAATTTTCATAAACTTGTGAGTTCACATGGCACAAGAAGAAAGAATCACTACTTTACACGTACAGATTCTATAAAAGTACAAGGTAACTTTTCACATTTCATTTAGCAAACTGGGGTAACAGAGAGAAAATTGGTAAAATTAAAAAGAAAAACAAAGAACTGACCATTATATTGACTGGCAGCAAGAGTCCTAATTTTGTCATCTTCGTAGTAGTCAGCCTCCTTTGGTAGAAAAGCAATTGGGTCGTCTTCCACTTTAACTGGAACTTCATACAGCCAACAAAGAGCCTTCTTGCACTCAATGAACAAATTGACTCTGAGAGAAAACAATACATCTAATTAGATACAGAAGATAACAGCTCCTGGAATTAACAATATACGCACATGTACACAGATTAAGTGATAGATTGTGGCCAACAAAGTATTAGAAAACAACTGATATTCACAAGATTAAATAACCAGAAGGATGTTGAATGAAGAAAGCAGAGGTGACTACAAGGTTTACTTTTGGCCAAAACCAAAATACATAACAGCAAGAATGAAGAAACCATCATCGAAAAGCAAAAATAACCCTGAACCTGGAAGAATCTCTCATCGGCTTCAGCTCAATAGCAGAAGGGCGTTTCAGCTTACTAGAGCCCTTGTGTGAAGGAGAAGAAGAAAGCATTGTTTTCTTTGAGGAAAAAAGAGGAATCTATTGTTGAAATCAAGAAGGAATGGAGTATTATTAGGAATGAGTAATTAAGGGCTAAGCTTGTGATGATGGTCGTATATATATATATATCAGGAGGTGCTAGGCGGGAAAGGATATGGGCAGTTACATTTACGGTTATGCTGGCAAAAAGGAATGAACCAATCAAATCAAGGTTGTTATGGTCATATCAAACTCTTTGGCGGGAAAGGATATAGGCAGTTACACTGCCAATGTTGAATTCTTTGGGTTGACATCTCACCTGATTAGCCCAGCCCATAACAATTAGGAGAATGATTAGTCCGGCCCATATACCTTAGGGTCCAAAACTCCTAAATACACAAGTAACACAACACAAGTGGCTAGTGTTCAAGTCTGTGTGCAATCATATTCATATCAGTTATAAAGTTATTACTATATTGTACTGCAAAAAAATATATAAAAAATAGAACGATTTCCAAAGTGATGCTTTGTGGGTTAAGCTTCTGAGCAAAATATGGTACAGATCCTAATAACATCCCAAGTATGATATCAAGGCAACATTGTTTACATGTGTGGCGTTGATTGTGCAAAGCTTGACCATCAGTCCAGAAGAATGCTCTTTTCTGGTCAAGATAATTGGTTTGGAAATTATGAAAGCCTCCTTTCTAGTGTGCCAAACATGAGGTTTTCATTGATGATACTAGTGCATTTCTGTGGCTACTGCATTTCAGCTGATTAATCTGCTCTTTTCCTTGAGCATCCAGTTTATTATGAAGGAATATATTGAAATTCACAAGACAGTGAAATGTATGTAGAATTAGAAACGTTGATTGCTCATAAGATTTTGACATGACTTGTTCCAATATCATTCAGCAAAAAGAAAAATGAGATATGCAGCTGATCTTCAAATTGGAGAAAACAAGTTTCAAGATGCTTCAGGGAACAGACATTGTCACTTCTGGTTTCTTAATGCAAACTACTGAGCTATGATAAGGGATAATAGCTAAGTACGTAGTAGTTAGTTTTTGAATCTAGTATGTACTAAGATTCTATTGTATGTTTATCTATTAACACTTATATAATGACAAGGACTGCATCAGTAGCAGTATCTGATTATTCACGTTCATGGTAGCGGAGCCAGAGATTCTTTCTTGAATCTGAGTTTGTTCTATTATAGTTTCCTTCTTGCAGTCCTTGTCTTTCAATATGTCTACTTTACCATCAACCGTTTCTTCTTCTTCTCCCCTTACCTCTTCTTCTTCCTCTTCTGTGTCTGGTTCTTCTGCGTCTGTTTCTGTTTCTGTTCCTTCTCATTCAGTTCTTAGTGTTAGCAATATTAAAAATCTTGTTCCCACTAGCCTTGATTTTTCGAATTTCCTGATTTGGCAGAGCCTGCTCTATACCGTTTTTCAGTCACATCAGGTCGTTGGACACATTGATGGTTCCAGTGTTCAACCACCTGCATTTGTTCCCACTACTGAGGCAGAGGCTGCTCCTGTTCCGAACCCTCTGTTTGCTCTCTGGAATCAGGTAGATAGTACTCTCGTTACCTGGATTTATGCAACTATTCGTCCAGATATTCTCAAACATGTCATTCGTCCTGGGTTTTATCCTACTGCGCGAGAGGTCTGGTTGTCCATTGAAGCTTTGTTTCATGATCATGTTCAGGCTAGGTATATGGAGTATAGGTCTGCTTATGTCCAGTCTAAGAAAGACAATAGGTCTATGTCTGATTATTTACAACATGTTCGGAGTCTTGCAGATAATCTTGATGCCATCGGTCGAGGTTTAAACGAGGATGATGTTGTCATGCAAATCCTAGATGGGCTTCCTTCTGAGTATTCAGAGATTGTCACTGTTCTAACTTCTAAGGCACCCTTACCCGCATATTTTGAGTTGTGTTCCACCCTTCTTGCTTATGAGTCTAGGTTGTTAAAGAATCGTTCTGTGTCTTCTTCTATTGAGTCTGACTCTTCCCAGGTTTTCTTTGCACAGAATAGGGGTCGTGGTAATCGTGGTTTTCAGAAAAACCGCGGTGGCCGTGGTTTTTCTCCTCGCCCACCTTATTCTCCTCGTCCTTTCTTTTCTAATAACCACAAGTCTGCTGGTTCTGCTCCTCGTTATCCTTCTCCTTCGCCCCCTCGTCCTTCTTTCTCTTCTCCAACTTCTTCTTCTGCTCCTCGTTTCAATAATCCGGGTTTTGTTCTTGGTCCCCCCCCAATCCAATGTCAGTTATGTGATAGCTATCATCATACCGCGAAATCCTGTCCCCAACGTCATAGTTCTTCTTATGCGGGTATCCATGAAGCACATCCACCAACGTGGTATGTTGATACTGGGGCTACAAGTCATATGACTAATACTCCAGCCAATCTTGATTCCTACTCAGAATACACTGGGACTGATTCTGTTCAAGTGGGAGATGGTAAATTTCTCCCGATTACTCACATTGGCAGGAAACTATTTATTTTTGATTCTTTTACTTTCTATCTTATTGATGTTTTAGTAGTCCCTTCTTTAACGAAGAATTTGATTTCTGTGAAACGTTTTTCCACTGATAACTATTGCTCTGTAATTTTTGACTCGTTTGGGTTTTCTGTGAAGGGTCGGCATTACAAACACAGCCTGATACGGTGCAATGATACTGGCCCTTTATACTCTGTTCGTGTTTCCCGGTCTATTGCGTCTTCTCGATCTTTGGCTCTTTCGCATGTCCGGGTTTCTTTTGGAGTTTGGCACCAGCGCCTTTGTCATCCAGGATTTCCAGTCCTTCACAAATTCTTGAGTCAAAATCCTTCTTATGTAGCTTCTACAGGGAATAATAAGTCTTTGTCTTTTTGTCATACCTGTCAGCTTGGCAAGCAAACTGTGCTGCCATATCCTCCTTCTGTCGAGTCCTGTACTCTTCCTTTTGAAATAATACACAGTGAATTTTGGGTTTCGCCTATTGTTTCTGCAAGTGGTTTTAAGTATTATGTTGTTTTTGTGGATGGTTTTACACGTTATAGTTGGGTATATCCCTTGCGTTTTAAGCGGGATGTTTTCTTATGTTTTAAGCACTTTCATGCATTGATTAAAACTCATTTTTCTACATCTATACGATATCCCCAAACTGATGGAGGGGGGGAGTTTTGTAACAACTTGTTTGATTCTTATCTCCGGGAGCATGGTATCCTTCGCCGGATTTCTTGTCCATACAGTCACCAGCAGAATGGTTTAGCTGAGCGCATTCATAGGACGTTGTTAAATGCTATTCGTTCTATTTTGTTTCAAGCCCACTTACCTTCTTCTTTTTGGGTCGAAGCATTGCATTATGTTAATCATATTAGAAATCGGTTACCAACTAGTACTCTAGATTGGCAGAGTCCTTATCAGTCTTTGTTTGGTCAGTTACCTGATTTAGATAACCTCAAAGTTTTTGGGTGTGCATGTTATCCTCACAATATGAGTCCCCACACACACAAGCTTCAACCACGTTCAACACTCCAAATATTTCTAGGGTTATCCTCTTGTCACAAAGGCTATCGGTGTTATAACACAGACTCTCGCAAGGTGATAATCTCTCGTAATGTTCAGTTTGATGAGTCTTCTTATCCGTATAAAACACTTCTTTCTACCACAGCTACATTAGGTACCGATTCTTTCGATATTACTGCTGTCCATAAATTATCAACTTCTTCTCTGCCATCTCAGATTTCTAACTCGCAGCAATTACCTGTTCAGTCCTCTTCCTCCACCACTTCTATTTCTTCCACTCCTGTCTCCTCTAATCGACAAATAGGACAGACCTTAGAGCCCGTTTCTGTTGCTTCATCCTATGCTCATGATAACACCAGCCTTGCACCAGAACCAAACCCATCATCTGTTGCAAGCGAACCTAGCCCATCAATCGAACCTAACCCACCACCTGTTGCGCCCACCCATCATATGACCACGCGAGCCAAGGCTGGGGTTGTTAAACCAATCAATCGTTTATCTCTTTGTACAACTACCTTTTCTCCCGAACCTACCTCTTACACTCAGGCTTCAAAAGAGCATGCTTGGTGCGTTGCTATGAACGAGGAAATCCAGGCTTTGCACCGAAACCATACTTGGTTTTTGGTACCCAAACCTTCCCATGTGAACATCATTGGTTCAAAGTGGGTTTTCAAACGTAAGTACAGGTCTGATGGTTCGCTGGAACGACATAAAGCGCGATTGCTAGCGCAGGGTTACACCCAAAGGGCTGGAGAGGATTTTGATGAGACTTTCAGCCCGGTGATAAAGCAAGCAACTATTCGAATTGTTCTTACTATAGCAATTTCGAATGGTTGGGATCTCAGGCAGTTAGATGTGAAGAATGCTTTTTTGAATGGAGATTTGCAGGAAGATGTTTACATGAAGCAACCTCCTGGTTTTGTCGATCCCGAACGTCCAGATTATGTTTGTAAACTCCGTAAAGCTCTTTACGGTCTCAAACAAGCCTCGCGGGCTTGGTATCAACGCTTTGCACAGTTTTTGCTTTCTCAGGGATTCTTTGTTTGCAAGTCTGATGCATCTCTTTTTGTTCTTCAATCTGACCATGGTGTGGCTTTTCTGTTACTTTATGTGGATGATATAGTCCTGACGGTATCATCTACTGCACTTTTGCATCGACTTCTTTCAGTTTTGAAGCAAGAATTCTTGATGTCTGATCTTGGTCATCTTCATTATTTTCTAGGCATCCAGATAACACGTTTTCAGACGGTTTGTTTCTACATCAGACTAAGTATTTGCAATCTATTTTTGAGAGGGCTGATTTTTCAGATGCTAAACCTGTTGCAACACCGATGCAACCAAAACTGCAGCTCTCTATCACTGACGGTGAACCTTTGTCGCTGGCAGACCAACAGTTGTATCGGACAGTTGTTGGTGCACTACAATACCTTACTTTCACCCGTCCTGATATTTCTTTTGCAGTGAATTTAGTGTGCCAGTTTATGCATTCTCCAAGTACAGCACATTGGAAGGCTGTCAAACGGATTCTCAGATATCTCTCTGGTACAAAAGATACAGGTTTTTTGCTTTGTCCAGTCAATCTTCGAACCTTGGCAGCCTTTAGTGATGCTGATTGGGCTGGTTGTCTTGATACAAGGAGATCAACTACTGGTTTTTGTGTTTATCTGGGTGGCAATTTGGTTTCATGGTCTGCTAAAAAACAACATACTGTTTCTCGCAGTAGTGCAGAGTCTGAATACCGAGCTTTGGCAAGCACGGTTGCAGACATATGTTGGTTACGATCTCTTCTATCAGAATTGGGTTATGCACCTATGCTACCTGTTGTTGTTCATTGTGACAGTAAATCAGCAACTTTCCTGGCAAGTAACCCTGTGCAGCATCAAAGAACAAAACATCTTGAGGTGGATCTCCATTTTGTGGCTCTCTCCCAGGCTACCTTCGTGTAAAATCAAAGAGTATAACTATCGAGTGTTGTTGAACGTCTATAGAAATGATTTAGAGATCCTCAAAGACGAAAATTCGTCGAAACATGGTTAAACTCAGACCGATGAGATAGGTGGGAGTTTAACGCCCCCTCACTATTCCCTATTATCGATTCATGCATCATCAATCAAAAACAATCTAGTATGTACTAGGATTCTATTGTATGTTTATCTATTAACACTTATATAATGACAAGGACTGCATCAGTAGCAGTACCTGATTATTCACGTTCAAGCTACTGAGATTACAGTTGAACAAACATTTTTCACAAGTTAATGGATTCCTTGTCCTTATTTTGCTTCTTTGGATGTTCTTCATTCACTTTCTAAATCTGTTGACTACTCTTTCTTTGGTTCTACATGTGCAGCTTTACACATCTCAATGTCTGTTGACTGCACTGGATTTGGAGGAAGCTTCCTTTTGCTGAAGCCATATAATTATAAACCTAGCTGTGGCGCCTAACTTCTATGATCTATCTACCCTCGCGTCCACATATGTGGATGCATCCAGAACTTAATTTGCCCTGCAAACTTGATCTCTTGCCCATTGCACAGGAACTCACCCAATGCAGCAGGTAAATAATACAAAATTGATTCCTGTTCCCCCCTAAAAAAATGAATGCATCCGTCATCTCCATCGTTTTTTGGTGTTGTAATGACATCGAAACAAAGAACTGCAAAGAAGAAAAATTACATGACAAAGGTTGTTAGTCTAAAACTATCATGGAAGTCTTGGATGGGTAATTGGAAGTTAAGGACGCCTAAGCTTGGGAGAATAAAATGCTAAATTTGATCTGAGTTCTCTCGACTTAATTCGCGACAAGATTACGTACAAGCTATAACAGCATTTCCCATAATTTGCTCCATCATGTACCAAAGTTAAAGAAACAATGGAGAAAATCCAATTAATAAACTAAACAACGTAAGAATATAATATAAAAGTAAGAATATAATATAAATCAGAAAGGCCTGAAACTGTAAAGCCTGCTTTGAATAACACAGGCCATTTTTTACACTTGAGACCCCTCTAGATTTTTGTTTGTCGCATCTAATTATGCATGAGGTGCACAAGCATGGTTGTTAAAAACTCGTTTTGACGCGTAAAAACTTCCGTTTTTACGATTTCAGGGTGGCTTTCCGTGTTGAATCGAATACAAACAGGCAATCTGGTCAAACTCGGTCAAACTCGCGAGTTAACTGCTATGGGTTTTAAAACCAAAAAAAAAGAGAGATGAAATTGGAATTTGGGGCTAGGGTATTCACAGTGAACCATGCAAAGAGTAATCTTGGTGTTGTTGAATATGGTTTTTATAGTTTCAGTTTGTTTTGTGGAGGAGCTCTTCATGATAACTCATAGCAGATACAACAACCATAACCATATTTTTGAGGCAGGTGCAGATGTTTTTCTTTCTTTATTGCAGGACAAGATTATCCCCTCTGGTTATACAACGGTTGACAAGAGGAAGTTGGTTTTAGGATCAGTAACTCTGGTGTTTCTGGATCTTGTAATAGTTTTGGAGGCCTTTGTTCTTGCCTTGCTTTATGTGTGGATGTATCTCTATGTATTTTTTTCCAGTTGAATGAAATAAATCTACTGTCTTCCATTAAAAAAAGATTCATCGGTGGTGGAAAACATCTTCATATCTCCATATGCCAAACCGCTTCGAAGGTGGGATTGGAGGCATATCTCCATCTTCATATGCCAAACGTCTTCATATCTCCATATGCCAAACCGCTTGGAATGTGAAAAAATATGTTTCTTGATGGGTTTCTTTTGTCGTTTCAATGATCTAAAACAAGATTTTGTTTTTTTATAAGAACTCAGAAGGAAGATAAGAACAAGCAAAACCAATTAGCATTGGTTGCAATAGTAAAGCGTGTTGCATTCCCTTTAAACCCCAAGGTTCAGGTTTCGAATCCTGGTAGAAGCGGGTGTAAGTGATCCCACCTCACAAGGGTGACGCATCGAGAGATTAGTCCGGTAGTCGACTGGGGATACTCTCCTAGCATAAAAAAAAAAAAGATAAGAACAAGCAATGCCAGTTTTGATATCGAGGAATGCTAAAGAGCAGTCGCTCTCTTTAATCTTAAAAAGATAAGAACAAGCAATGCCAGTTTTGATATCGAGGAATGCTAAAGAGCAGTCGCTCTCTTTAATCTTTAGTACAAGTGTAATTGTGTTCCTTATCGTTTATCTTTTTTTTTTTCTGTTGCAAAACAAATAATTAAATCCTTTTTTCCTCAATTTGAGAAGAGGATTAGATACCGATGAGCTTTTTGGTAAAGAAAATAAAGGATGGGCTTTTAATTTTTTATTTATCTTATTTTTTATAACCTGTTTTTTAATTTGAATTTCTTTTTTTAAAAGTTAAGTTGAAACTAACCCAACAATTTGAGTATCTTTTTTCATCTTCAATTCTTCCACGTTCAGCCCCCATTTGTATTTCAGTTGAAAGGAAATTAATTTGTGTAAAGAAACCTATTTATTCTTTTTTTCTTTCAAAAAGAGTTTGTAGAAAAAAAATAATGATGTCAATGGGTTCATGATATAAGATCTATGTTAATTCTGCGGTAAGGTCAAATTAAAAATAAAGTTTATATTAATTTCATCTTTTTGTTATTAATATGTAGAAAAGAGGATAAGAAAAGGTGAACATATAATAAAGATAACTAGTCTGGTTCCAGTAAACATGAAGCCGTGTATTCAAATTATAGGTAGTTTCCCTTTTTGGTATTCTGTGTTTTTGATGGGTTTATTTTCGTGGTATTGGTTATGTCCTTCAACTAATGTTGGCAGTATTTGGTAAGGATTTTGAGCTAATTAGTGATAATAATTAAATTTTGTAGACTCTTATGATTCAATTTTAAGCTTTTACGATCCGATTTTGACAGCCCCATTTCGAGTTCGTGTAAAAACTTGTTTGCACAGGCCGCGTGCATGTGTTACCTACAATCTAGTATTAGCATTGCCATTTGTGCTATAAATTATCTTCTCTTGCCATCAATCTTTTAAGAGAAAGCTCGTAATGGCTTTACTCATTTTGTTGCTAGCCCTCCCTCTCTTATTGTTTCTTTTCAAGAAAAACAAAAGCACCAAAGAAGTTCATCTTCCTCCGGGTCCAAAAGGCCTTCCTTTAATAGGTAACTTGCACCAATTTGACTCTTCCAATCCTCAAAAATTTCTATGGCAACTTTCCAAGAAGTATGGCCCCCTCGTATTCTTGAGACTCGGTTTTAAGCCTACTTTGGTGGTTTCTTCAGCCAAGATGGCTAAAGAGGTTATGAAAACCTATGATCCTGAATTCTGTAACAGGCCTGTCTTGATTGGCCCGAGAAAGCTGTCCTACAATGGTTTAGACTTGGCTTTTGCACCATATGATGCTTATTGGAGGGAGATGAAAAAATTATGTGTAGTTCATCTCTTCAACTCAAATCGAGTTCAAAGTTTCCGTCCTATTAGAGAAGAAGAAGTTTCTATACTGATTGGAAATATATGCAAGTCAGCTTCTGCTTCTAAACCTTTCAACTTGACTGAAGCAATGATTTATCGCACCAGCAACACTATTTGCAGGATTGCCTTTGGCAAGAAGCTGTACGAGGATGGCGGAAGTGAAAGAGCAAGATTCGAGAGACAGCTCAATGAAACCCAGGCCGTGTTTGTAAGCTTTTTTCTCTCGGATTATTTTCCTTATATGGGTTGGGTTGATAAGATTACTGGACTGGTTTCTCGTCTTGAAAAGAACTTCCAAGAATTTGACGTTTTCTACCAAGAAATCATTGATGAACATCTTGATCCAAAAAGACCAAAGCCAGCGCAGGAGGACATACTTGATGTGCTGCTTCAAATGCTCAAGGATCGGTCATTTAAGGTTCAGCTAACCTTCGATCATATCAAAGCAATTCTCATGGTAAAATATGTCTTCCCATTTATGTTTTTATTATTAATTTCTCTCCTCGTGTGTGTAAAACTGCCCAATTATCCTATTCCCCAACCACCACCGGGATCAACCCATAATTATTTAGATCAAGGATGAAACCCAGAGGAGATTCCACTACTCTATACAAACTCATAAATACAAGTGAAATTTTCAATTCCCGAACATCATGGTGTTTATTAAATGTTTATTCTTCCTTCTTTAATTTACATTGAAGCCGTGTCACAAAAGTGATTAATCGAATTGAACTAAGGTCTTATATAAACAACGACCTTGTGTGTGTTCACGACAGTGCCACTATACCCGATACTCGAAGAACTACTTCTTAGGTCCCCACTATCTTTTTCGTGTTTCTCTTTAATCTTTGAATCAACCCTTGTTTCCGAAGCATTTACTTCTACTGTAAGAGAAACTTCCTTATTTGAAAGCTGTAGTTAAAGAGACATTGAGATTGCAAGGACCAGGTCCATTGTTGCTTCCAAGAGAAACAACTCGTGAGTGCAACATAGGAGGGTATAAAATACCGCCCAAAACTTTGGTTTACGTGAACGCATGGGCAATGGGGAGGGATCCGGAGTCATGGGAGAATCCATTCCTGTTCAATCCGGACAGATTTTTGGGCAGTTCTATTGACTTCAAAGGACAAGATTTTGAGCTTATACCATTCGGTGCTGGTCGAAGAATCTGTCCCGGTATATCTATAGGAATCTCCAACGTGGAACTTCCACTTGCTAATCTTCTCTACAAATTTAATTGGGAATTGCCAGATGGAATGAAGAGGGAAGACATAGATACTGATCAAGTGTTGCCCGGCTTTATAGTTCACAGAAGGGATGCTCTAGTCCTTGTGCCAAAGGCCTATGTATGATGTTGCCATAAACATGTATAGGATAATACTGATACCAACTAAGGTAAAGCCCACTCCTTGTTGTGGGTATCGAATGTTATAAACTAAAATAAAACAAAAATTACTATTTCTAACATTTAAAAGTTGAGATGCATAATTTTGATGGTATGGACATAAACTTCTTAATCAATTGGAAGTTATGAATCATTTTAAAGGTTTCAAATGAAAAAGTATACATCTCCACAGAACATGCGGAAATACCTTTTGTAAATAATGAAGAATGTAAGAAGTTGGTATGGAAATATATTAGTAGGCTCTTTAAAAAAGTTAAGCGAAGAGAATCTTGTTGAAACTTATTTTTTTAGCTTTCTGAATAGTGTTATAAAATAAATTTCTAGAGTGGAGTACTTGGTATCATAAAATAAAAATATAAAAAACTATTATAATAAGTAATTGTAAGTAAATGTCGCTTATTGAATAGCTTAATGAGTTTTTTTTTTTAAAGAGATTAATGTAGATTCATGCCCTACCAACTGATTTTTTGTTTGTGTCAAAACTCAAAAGTAATTACTTCAATATCAAACGTTTATTTTGAAAGGGGTTATGAATATTAATATTATGCAAGCGTTAGGGCCATCACATGAAATTCACCCCATCTTCGACAAAAAAAAAAAAAAAATTCACCCCATCAGTTCATATTCATTATGTTTCAATATATGGGCTTTTATTATTAATGATGGGCCATGTTTACCTCCAGCCCATTGTCTATAACTCATTTTGTTTTCAAGTCATGAGGGTTCATTGGGCTTGTCTACTAAAATCTTGAAGTCTTTCTTTTACTTGATGAAATGAGGTCGCTATTAAAATGACAATAATGCTATACATTATTAAAATGGCATCCTATATGTATAAGTGAAAAAAAAAAAAGAAAAAAACTTTGATTGTGTGTAGATATTTATCTAACTAATTATTTTTTAAAATATAAAAACAAAACCTAAAATCTATTCCATATTACTTTCTTAACCATTATTAATCAAAGGCGAGCCGGCAAGAGACAAAATAAATACAAACTGAAAAATAATACAAATCGAAGAATTGGAAAACTTGTTAAACATAAAGAATTGGGACTATTTTTTTAGATTGTGCATTTTTTTGTCTGGAGAATGACTTTAATTGCTTAAATCATTAAATGGAAACAGTGTAATATTTGGGTTACAAAATCCTATATAGGTTAGGTGAAGTAGTTTGGTGTGTTTGGTCTCCTTAAACGAGGTTTTGATTTCGAGAATGTGAATTGAAAAATTCAGTAGAGCTTTTTATTTGGATTCTAATGGTTGCTGGGAAATTAGAAATTGTAGCTCTCTCTTTCTTCCAAACTTAATTAAAGCCCAGGAGTAAAATCTTAAAGGACACTCATACTAGTATACACCTTTAGCCTGTAACAAACAATCATTGACAGGCGATTGATCAAAATTAAAAATGAGATTAATGGTAAGTAATAAATAATATAAGGATCAACCCATTCACCAGCCCGATCAAAGCATGGATCTTCACTTGTCCGGGAAACAAAACAACTAAAGAAACAAGCCCTTCGGTAATAACAATGCAACTTCCATTTCAGGTTCTCTTTATACTACAACTTCTTCAACTTTGTGGTGGTTAAGAACCAGAGTTAGTGAGGGTTTGGATGATGGTTTTGTGGAATGGATTGGAGAGATGTTCGATAAGGTTATCAATTGGACCTGCATGAGTCACACCAGCTTGCACAAAAAAGCCTAGCATGGCTACCATTGCAAGCCGTCCTGCAGAAGATGTTTGTTATTAGAAAGACAATAAGGGCAAAGCAAAGGAAGACAAAACCGAAAGCATCAAATTTTAATTTTCTTGACCAACTAACCATTCTTGATCTCCTTGAGCTTCAACTCATGAGCATTTTTTATATCTTTAGCCATTCCAAGGGGGTTCAGCAAAGGACCTCCAGGGTATCTGTTAATTTTTTAACACCAAAATGTCATTGTACAATTATCTTAAAAGTGACATGAATGTATGCTATTAGCAGAGAAATGCTTGAGTAAAGAAGATTAGTAAACCTACAGTGAATTTGTTTCAAAATGTATTATTAACTTTTGATGCTGGATAAAGTTATAGGATTACCCTGGCTCCAAGCCTTCTAATGCAGCTTCCAATCCTAAGAAGGATCCCTCCTTTGCTTGAGATCCAGGACTAACAAAATCCATATACCTTTTTGTCTCAACAAATCTGCATCCAGAAAAAAAAAAACACACACACACACACATTAATTATCTATATGATTAAATTCAGGTCTGAGACTGTGCAAGTAAATCACCACACGGAAAGAAATTGCTTTCATGTTCACTACTATGCAAGTTCTATTGATTTTCTGTCATCAAATACTTCTCTGGTTACATATATTTGCTGCACAGAGATGCTTAGAAGTTCAAAGTTGAGTGACAGCGAAATATTCACTAATAATGGATAAGGTTTTACCCCATCAAAAGGAATTGCACAATGACCAGAGTTGCAGTGCTAGCAAATTCGAATTTCACTGCACCTGCTTCATACCAAACTGGCAATTTGCGTAATCCCGTGACCCGGAGTAACTGCAAGAAAGTAGTATCCCAAAATTCACCAACATGAAACATCTAATACAATCATTTAGCTATAGTAACAATGGAGACATTGCTTGTTTAGAATCTAAGCCACTTACATCTGTAAAAAGAATCCCTGCTACTCCAGCCATAGCGAAGCGAGAATGGACCAACTCTGCCTGCACATACCACTTCAAGCTCTCCGGATCTTCTCCAAGCCCAAGTGGGTCAAACCCATAATCTCCAGGCAAGCTTAAATCGTATATACAATTGGCATTTGGTGGTACCAAAATCAAAGAAGTTAGGCAAAATGAGTGGTACAATGTTTTTTGGTCTTATTATCTACAACTTTATAGAGGGCAAAGGGACTCACGTTCCATCAAGATAAGGTGGAGGGTCAAGCCCAGGGAGCCATGTAGGTCGCTGTTGGGCACGAACCACTCTCCATCTTTGGGTGCTGCTACTTTGTTTAGCAAGCCGAAATGAGTCTGGTACGCCTAATGGTGACCTGTTTATCTTCTTTGACACGAAACATGAGGAAGAAGAATATGGCTGCACAAAGAAAGCTTTTGCCGTTGCCGCGACCATTCTTTTGTTTCCTATTCTTCGTTTTGGTTTTTTACTTTATCTCTTCTCACTCTATCAACTAGTTAGTGTGAAGAAGGCATAAACGAGCCACGCATACTACTACCTTCCAAAATACTCGCTCTCTCGTGCATCCAAACATGATAGCATGGACCCACTTGGCTTCTCAGTGAATTTTACTCCCGATTTTGTCATGGCCAATCGAACAGAATCCATGAAGGTCGTTTAGATAGACTAATAGAAAGACTACAAGGCACACAGGATGAATCGATAAGAACAGACAGGAAATTCGAAATCACATATCCAATAGGCCAATACTTTTATTGCAAACTGAAGTTTGCAACATCTGCTTCATTAAGGAACAGTACAACCAAGAGTTGCGAGGAATCATCAAACAATTAGCAGCATCACTTAGAAAAACAGTACACTTTTTAGATAATCATTCTACTGGACAGTCTAAAATTTTTGAAAACACATAGTTAAACAACAATCCTAACACAATTCAGAAGTTCTGACACAGCACATCCACAGCTGCATGATAGACAGCAAGCAGGTAAATAAATGCAACATCTTGGCTTGTCACCGTCTGCTGGATATGCTGAAGGAGCTGACTTTCATGGGGGTTGCAATTACTAGTGGAGCCTCAGGAGAATCGGTTACGGCATATTTGTCGTGCATGAAACGACTATCAACAATGGAATCATCTTTGAGGACTATTTTGTAGCAGTAACAGCTCTTCAGGCCCTCTTGATTACGGTAGCACTCATGTGAGCCATTCTTCACTTGTTGAAAATTCCATATCACACTGAACTTGCCCACAGTTGCAACCAAATGACGCTCTTGCTTTCCATTTTCGGTGACCTAAGAGAGTTTGCAATCAGACACTTTAGAATTACTATCCAGATAAACCTACTCAAGTGAAACTGACACTTATGTCATGGATGACAGCACCTCCAGGACCAAATTTCAAGGGTAAAATAATTCTGCAGCCATTTCATACAACAATTGGAGTTCCAGAATGACCCATCAACAAGGAAATCGCAGATTAAAGAAAAGAAAATAACAGTTACAAGGTGGCAAAACCCAGACCAAGCTGCACAGTTATCAACCTTTTCAAATTAACACTCTCCCAAGGTTTACACAACCAGCTGAAGGAAAATACTTTCTGTAAATAAAGCAAATAGTAGGTGCTAGATAAGATAATATTGGTTAACTTTCTACGGGCAGTGAAACTCACCAAGCAGTCAGAAACTTTGAAGCTAATGCGTCAACTAGAGATTAGGTAAAAGCAGTAGGCTTTTGGCATAGCAATGCACAAGTTAGAAAAAGGGTACATTTTGGGATCTTAGCTAGATAATCACGACAAAATATATTGGCAGAAGAGAAACTAATCAGAAATAAAATTAAACACAATCAGGAATTCAACATCTAATGGCACATAAGATTAGTATTTCAGTCAACAAAGTTATTCCCAAGACGAACGAATAACAAGGTAAAGCTAATCAAGCCAGGGAAGACATTTTGGAACGAAGTTTTTTGTCATGACAATGGAACTTCCTAAAACTAGAACGCTGATGAAAACTTACTGCATATTCATATAAATCAAGAGAGGAGATTTTTCCCAAGCCATTGAGTAAAGCCAGTATTAGGAGGAAAATATTAGTAGCAGGTTTTCTGAGTCAACGGAACTAAGAAACAACAACAGGAACTTTCCATTTTGCTGAAACTCTTTAGCCAAAGCCACAAACGAGCAGCAAATAAATAGCAGATTCTGTTTAATTGCGGGTATTTGACATCAAGAATAAATCCATTTCCTTCAGAGAACAAATCAGACATAAGCTGGATGGAACAAACCAATGCATCAAAAAACAGGAAGGACAGTGTAGTAATAAGAGCTTATGACTAAGCATTGCAATCATTTATATCCATCAACTTATGGCTCAAGGAGCCTCCAAAAATTCAAATTTAAAGCAAATTAGTTCAACCAAATATAAGCAAGGATGGAATCAGTGAGTATAACTAGTCATACATAGCTTCATTTTCCATTGATAAGTGGCTGTGATCAAGGGTATGCTAAAAATTTAGAAGCTATAAACAGAGACCAACAGGAAAGAATGCAACACAAGCAACGGGGATCTGAACAGAGAGCAGAAAAGACAAAGCTTGCATACAAATGTACATATGCTTACCCACGAAAACTGAGCATTTCGGAACTTATTCTGAGCTCCAGCTAGATGTGAATCCAGAGGTGTGAGCTTCAACAATCTCGGAGCTGCAATCTTGTTCCCCATACGACCATTGAAACCAGTCTTCGTTTTACCATCCTTGTCCGTGAAGAGAGTGCAGATAAGGATGACATAGGTATCAGTGGTACCCAGTATCCACTTACCATCAAAGGTAACGTCAACATGAGTAATAGGTGATCCCAAGCCAGGAAAAGCTGTCTTTGCCTGTCTCATGGAGTTGATGGAATACAATCTGATCTTCCCATCAAGAGAGCCCACAACAATCGATCCATCACCAGTGCTTGCAAAACACTGGAAGTTAGTACCTCTAGAGAACTGATGACCTTGTGTCCAATTCAAAACAGGGGCATTAGATGCTGCTAGATTCTGAACAATCCCATGCCTGTCGCGCATATCCCACCTGCAAAGCCTATTGTCATCCAATCCCAGAAATGTGGACCCTGATGGATCCAACTGTGCACCCTTGCTATCATTTGCAATATCCCTCATGGTAATATCAGTTCCATCTTTCTCAAACTTCCATTCTGTGACAATCTTCCCGGTCTCAATATCCAGCTGATGCAACCCAGTGGAGTGTGGTTTCTCCTCATTCACGGGACTCATAAGCAGCATATTAGTCTCAGCCCGCATGAGAAGTGCCTTCTTGGGAGTAGAATGCATCAGATTCGAACCACCACTCCTCCGATTCCCACCACTGAAATTCACAAAAACACCTTTCCCATGAATCCCGTGGCTAAAATTCTTAACAACCTGAATACCCGAATCACCCACCAAGAAACTATTATCCAAAGCACCCAACGCCAAGCTCTGGATCCCACCATTCGCCGCCTCTTCAAACTCCTCTCTCAAATCCTGATTCTCCCTCAAGGGAGTAGACGCCGATCCAGGGCTTTTCAAGAAACTATCCTCTGCATCCTCCCACATAGAGTCATCAGCCTTTTCTGGATTAGCCCACCCAATAAAATCCTTCCCATAAACCTTCACCTTATTAGCATCATTGGACTCAAACCCATAAGTATTCTCAAACAAACAATCCTGATACTTGGTGACAAAACCCCTATAATCCTCATCACTGAAAAACTTCATCGCCCACACACCATTAGCCACAAAATCCACCCGGCGCTGCTCCTTAAAAGTCTTTAACTGCATCTCAGAACTAACTTTCACTCCAATTTTGTTACTAACCTTCAAGAACCACCACGATTCCCCATCATCACCGCCTTCATCCTCCTCTTCTTCCTCTTCTTCATCCTGGGTGTTGATTCCGGAAGTCTTGAGGAACTCATAGGAAGTGACCTTCTCGGAAGTGACCCACTTGGCTTTCGGGGTGTTACCGCCGATGTGGAGGTAGAGCTTGACGGCGTTCTTCAAATTAGGGTTCACATTTTGCGCGGCCGACGAGGAGGAGGATGATGGGTACTTGAGCTTCAAGGCCTGGAGCCTGGACTCCACTTCTTCGAGAGAAGACGGCGTCTTGGGCCTGCGAGAAGAGACGGAAGAAGACGGCGTCGTTGACTTGCCAGGGGTGTCTGCGTTGGCGTCTTGGTAGGAATCTTCTCCTTCGGTTTCTTCCAGGTGCTCTGTGTCTGAATCGGAGAAACCCAGATCTTCCCGGCTGTGAGCGCCTCCCATTTTTTGTCAGTTTGTGGGTAATGTGCTCGTTTGCTTAGTGCTCTTTTTTGAGGGGGGCAGAGAGGGGAGAAGAAGGGTAATGTGAAGAGCGCCAAGGCTTGAAATTTGAAATGGGTTGTTTTTTGGCGTAGGGTTCCTTGAATTCCTAGTGGCCTCTGATTTTTGATTTTTGAAAATGAAAGAGGGTGGGTGGGTAGACAAGTGGGGCGACGGGTTAACCCGATTGTCACCGGTTCAGGTAAGGTACGGTTCGGGTTTAAGTGGACTCGGGCTTTTATAGTTATGGACCTAACGGTAAAGTCATGTGTGGTGGTCTTAGGCTTTCCAGCTTTACCCAGTCGTTATGGTCCTCCTCTTACAGTAGCTCGTTTGGTGGAAACACCGTCTGCTCTGATTATTTTTTTCCTCTCTCTTCCCTTCATTTATCAAAGGTAGGAAGCACACACTGAAAGGAAAAGTCAGATTTTAAGTGGTTTTGCTTTTGGTATCTTCAAATAATCTCTCTTAATTTCCAGTTTTTTAAACCAAGAAAATAAAACATTCTATCCACTATAATATATGGACTAACTAACCAGCAGGATTGAATTAGTTCACTAGAAGAAAAACATGTAGGAGTAAAACTAGATGAACTAATTTCATGACAACTCTCAATAGTACCATAGCTTTGAAGATACCAAAAGCAATTTATTTGTGAAAGCTAACTACAATTGAAATGTTGATTCATAAGATTTTGCCATTACTTGTTCACATAACATTCAGCCACAAAAAAAAAAAAAAAGAAGAAAAAAGAAAATGAGAAATATGTAGCTGATCTTCAAAAAGAGGGCAGAAAAATAATGTTTCAAGATGCTTCAGGGTACAGACAATGTCACTTCAGGTTTCTTAAAGCAAACTACTGAGCTACTGAGATTACAATTGAATGGACATCTTTCAGTGAGAGTTCAGTTCATGGATTCCTTGTCCTTATTTTGCTTCTTTGAATGTTCTAAATCTGTTGACTACTCTTCCTTTTGTGCTGGATTTTTCAGCGTTAAGCATCGCCAAGGGCAACCTCATCATGAGCTAGACCAGCAGTAGTCACTGGTGTGGTGGTAGACTGCTCAGCATCTGAACGAAGATTCCTTAGTCGATCACGCTGCAAAGGAATGAACATAGATGAATGTCTGGTCTAAAATTAAAACTGGTTGCTTCGCAGACAAGATAAATCTCAAAGTGACAAATTACGTTATCTTGCAACATGTGTATGATGTTAGCGAGCTCACTGCCAGGGGATTGAAATATCTTTTGGGCACTTGATGAGCTTTCAGCTTGATTTTCAGGCAGATGAAGTAGAGACTGATAGAGTGAGAGAGCTTTCTCGTAATGGGTGATAGCTGAGTCTCTCTGATCACAAACATCATAACAGATGGCTAGCTTGGCATTTCTGAAGTCAGAATTCAGGATTCACTTTGACAAACATTGGTGGAAGAAAATGCAAGAACAGTAAATATCATGATAAGATTCCGCAATTATCATGCAAAGTAAACACTGATGGATACACATCCGCAACCCGCTGATTTCCTTCTCCAACCAATTCTTCCAAAATTGGCAACGCTAGTTCATAGTGATGCCTAGCATTATCATAATAAGGTTCTGCAGGATTTCAAAAAGATTAAATTTATTTCATGCAACAGATAAAAAAGCACGCATTTATGTGGTTCTGCTAGTAAACACAAACTAGAGGGAATAACTACGTACCTTTTCTCAGTTCAACCTTTGCAGCAAAGATACTGTTCATTAAAGCAACCTCTCCCCCGGCACATAAGATGTTCACTTTGTCAGATGGTTTCTTATACCTTACAACCCATGCCTTGTTCAGTAGACGTCGTGCAATCTCCAGCTTCACAAAAGAATCTTTAATATCATTTGGTAGTCCATCTGCACACCCAAACAGATACCTAAGAATTTCACAGCAGCACTCACACTTCAGGAAAGCAACAAATTTCCCTGGTCCTGTCAAAGAAAAAAAATTAGTCCACGAGATTAAACGCAAGAAAGTGTAAAACTAACAGATATATTTGATATCTTTCTAATTGGTAGTATAACGCAAGAGACGAGAGTTATATCACTGAAAATGCATAAAACTGACCATTATATTGATTGGCAGAAAGAGTCCTAATCTCGTTATCATTACAGTAAAAAGCCTCCTTTGGTAGAAAAGCAATGGGATCATCTTCCCTTCTTATTGGAACGTCATAAAGACTAGTAAGAGCATCCTTGTAATATAGATCAATGGGGAGACAATCAACTCTGAAAGAAAACAACAAATCAAGAGAGATTAAGAAACAATATAGACAGGCATCCACAGATTAAGTGAATGATTGTGACCAACAAATCATCATGGCTCTTTATTATAAAAGGTGCAAAAAATAAGAAATTTGTTCCCCAGTAATCAAAATATACAGGAAAAACTTAGCTTGATCATCATGAAGAGAAATGGAACACTACTGCGAAGATGTGAACCAATAGTTCATGGAAACAGAAAATATAGCAGTAACTGTGTGAAAAAGGAATGGGAGACAACTGATATCTATAAATAACTGACTATTCCAAGCATTTGATCCCAAGATCCCAATCTTGTCACTGAATTATACAAAGATGATCACACCAGAGAAAACCTAGCGAAAGAAATGAGATTCTGGATGCCCTTATGTTTAGGTATCCTAGTAAAGTTATATCTGTTATATGAGTGTGTTTACAATTAGATTAATAAGAATACAACAATACTAAGATAAACTATACTAGAGACGTAGATGACTATAGAATACATGATAATAATAATACAACTGCCAACTCTTATCAACCATAACGAAAGAAAGAAGATGTTATCCTTCAAGGTTTGTTTTTGGCCAAAGACCAAAAGAAAAAAGAACTGGAATGAAAAAGAAACCATCCTCGAAAGCAGGAGAATCATGAACCTGAAAATATACTCTTTCATGTCGATCTGCACAGAATCGAGCAACCGCTTTAGCTCAGTAGCAATAGGGTGTTGATTGGGGTCCTCATGTGAAGGAGAAGAAGAAACCATTGGTTTCTTTGAGGAAATAGAGGAATCAACCCTGAAAGAAAACAAGAATAAATCTGGTTAGACACAGAAATTGATAGCTCTTTGTACTAGCCGTGATTGTGGGCAAGTATCACGGCTCTTTTTTTTTTTTTTTTTTGATGAATACGAAATTTTATTGAGTATCACGGCTCTTTCTTGAAAAAAGGTGTAAACAGCAACAAATTTCAGTACCCGAGCAAGGCAAAAACAGAGAAAAAACTTAGCAGTAAAGAAATTATCCATAGAAACAGAGAAGCTAGCAGTAACGAACGAGATAATAACTGGAATCTCTAAATAATTAACTATTCCTAACCATTTTATCACTGAATTCTACAAACAGTAATCACACAAGAGATAGATGTTAATCGAGATTATCCTACAAGGTTTGCTTTTGGCCAAAAAAAAAAAGAAATTAAGAAGAAACCTGAACCTGGAGGGATCTTTCATGTCCATAAGCTCAGTAGCAGAAGGGTGTCGATTGGGGTCCTCACGTGAACGAGAAGCGGAGAGCATTGTTTTGTTTGAGGAAAAATCAAGAAGGAATGAACTAATCAGGTATGAGTAGAGTAGTTAAGGGCTAGGCGTATGATGGTCTTCGTGCATATATATATATATAGGGGTTGGGCGGGAACGGATATTGGCCGTTAGATTTACAGTTACTCTGCCAAGAAGGAATGAACCAATAGGGAATGAGAAAGAGGCAAGGTTGTTATGGTCATATCAAAGCTCTTTGGCGGGAAAGGATGTATTGGCAGTTATATTTACAGTTACGCTGCCAATGTTGACTTCCTGGGTTGACATCTCACATGATTAGCCTAGCCCATAACAATCAAAAGCATCTCCCACTCTAGGGTCCAATAAGTCCTAAATACAAAAATGGCTTGTGTCTGTCTGTCTTCCTTTTTTTTTTCCCATGATGAGTCAGTTATCAGTTATCATACTGTCAGTCACTGTGAGAATGTATTAATAATGCACACGGTAGCTACAATTTGTTTCATCTTTTGCTTGTGACTTTAGATAATTGATGAGCTCCAACCAGATGCCAGACTCTTTCAGACACATTAACACATAGTAGCATTCCTCTTACTGGATTATAAGCCGTGTGATTATTAATCCGCAGAAACTGTGTTGATCATGAATACAAGCTTTAAAAGGCAGCAAAGGAAGCACTCTTTTTTAACTCGGATACAAGACATCTCAGTCCTTTTCTGGAGCTACTGCAGTTCTGCATAAGTTATCTGCACTTTCTGTGCATTGTTTTTATTATGAAGGAATATATTTTTTGTTATTGAACTTCACAAGACAGTGAAATGCATGTAGAATTGTTGCTTCATCATAATATTTTGACATGATATGTTCCAATATCTATTTGACTATGAAGGAATATACTAAACTTCACAAGACAGTGAAATGCAAGTAGAAATGTTGATTTTATAATAAGATTTTAACATGACTTGTTCCAGTAGTATTCAACAAAAAGAGAAATGAGATATGTAACCAATCTTACAAATTGAAGATGCAAAAAACAAGTTTGAAGATGTTTCAGGGGTCAGACATTGTCACTTAGGTTTCTAAAAGCTAACTGCTGAGCTACTCAAACTCCCACCAATTGAACAGACATTTTTAGTAAGAGTCCAGTTCATGGATTCCTTGCCTTCTTTTGGCATTACTTGTTCACATACCATTCAGAAAAAAAAAAAAAAATGAGATATGTAAATTATCTTCAAAAAGAGGGCAGAAAACAAGTTTCAAAATGTTTCAGGGCAGACCCAGTCACTCAGGTTTCATAAGCAAACTACTGAGCTACTGAGATTTTAATTGAATGGATATCTTTCAATAAGAGTCCAGTTCGTGGGTTTCTTTGATGCATATGTTCCTGGAAGAACGATTCTCAGTATTTAAATTAAGAGATGTGGATTTCTTTTCTCTTTCCCGTTTCAATTCCAAGTATAATCAAACATAACCATAAAGAACAGCAAGCTAGGCTATGTGCCTGATAGAACTTAAGAATTAAAGTTCCAGATCATAGGATTGATTGAGTATTCTAATAAGCATTCAACACATAAAACATCTTCAACTTCACTGCTTTGTCCAGACTGCATAGTCTTTTCCAGATGTAGCAATCTTAAAGTTTGAAGGAACAAGGTTGCCAACATCCGCCTTTGGTCCAATCTTCATAATAATGTTGTCCTTAATTGCTGCCACGTAAAGATCAGGATCAGAGGCCAAAATGTTCACGGTGGCTGTAGAGTCAATACCGCTATTCTTTCTGATTGTCGTCAATTTGGTAATCTCATCCTTTAGGCCCCAGTCAAAGAAGTGATCATAAAACTGCAGACACAGAAAAATTCCCAGTTCCATCAACAATATGAAGATTTTCTACTAGTGTTACTAAATAGTTGAAAAGGAAAAGAAATAAAAGATAACATTCTGATGCCACAGTAAGAGGGTACTAAAAAATTCATCAGTAACAGTAAGAAACCACAAAAACAGATAAATTGAAAAGTTTGAACAGGAATTACGATGGATGGGGTTCCAGGATGGGTAAGAATGTAGGCATAGCCCTGCATGACTTTATCAGATGGGAAGGGCCAAAGATTCTGAGTAGAGCCAGTGTCATGATTATCGATAAAAGTCACAGCATTTTGGGGCAGCAGGCCAATCAGACCAGGTGGCTTCCCATTAGAGTCCTTCAATCTCCACAACTCTCCTTGCACTGCAGCTTGAAGAATCCCTTTTGTTGTGAAGTCAAAAGCTGTGACAGCCCCACCAGCAGCCTGAACCCAGTCTTTTAACGCTCCCCGGTGTGCATCCTGATTCTGATCAGGTTTTCCATCCCCACCATAAGCCATAGGATCCCATTTTTCACCAACAGCAAAATCTGGAGAGGTTTGTTCCATGTAGATTTTTGTGATACTAGGAGCATACCCCTTAACAAAATCAAATCTCCATCCATCAAACCCAATTTCAGACTTCAACCAATTCATCCAATCCGACAACTCTTTCTGCACTCTAGGATTGAGGTGGTCAATGTCAGGAGCGGCTGCATAGTCATCTCCTGTGTCGGGATTTCCCTGGCCATCAGAATAGGCAACGTCATTCTTGCAAATGAAGGATGGTCCCCAATCAAGACGATCATCATCAGTTCCACCCTCGAAAATGCACCATATTCCTCTGCTGTCTTGCTTCTCCGCAGTCCTGTGGTTTATCACAATATCGGCCAGGCATTTAATACCCTTTTGATGGAAAGCTGCAATTAGTGATTTCAAGTCGTCCTGGGATCCATATTTGGACGCACTGAGATCATACAACCGCCCTGGCATGTAACCTGATAGCGCAAAACTATAGGTTATATTCTTTTCACACATCACAAGTTTCCTTACAACATAGTTGGGATACAATCAAAATTCCAATTGTATCAAAACAAATTGTTCATGTTTTGGTTTTACCACTCCAATCAAGTGATCATTCTAGGAACTAGTAAATTGAACAACTGTTGTACTGTGAGTACCTTGAGGGCCAACAGACTGAGATGGTGGAGGAAGCCAGACATGAGTGATTCCAGCATTGGCCAGATCATCAACTGAGTTCTTCAGCGAGTTGTACCATCCTCCTCCCTTGTTACTTGACTCCCAATTGAATCCCTACAAAAACAAAACGTGACACGTAAATACCAAGGTCCACTGCATATAGTCTATGTGTTGTGACATCTGAGAGACAAGGTTGTGAATGGTGGGACACACCAAGCCATACTTGAAACAACAAGGCAGAATATGTGAACATGGGGAATACAGATAGGAAAAGAAACAGGAATGACGAGAGAACACTCATTCTTTGGTTCTACCGTGTTCTAAAAAGTCAAGGAATATGTTGGTATTCAGTGGATTTGTCTGGTGGGATTTGCCTCTTATATAGGCTCGGCAACAGAGTTTTTTGCCTTTCATTTTCTTTTTGTTGGGCAAGAAGATCATCTTTAGTTTTTTCCTTATCAAGGACTAGAGAAAATCGCAGTCTAGTTCCCATAAAAATGATGGTAGTCAAGCAAAGACGCCAAGTTGCTGCCTAACCTAGCCAATGAAAACTAACTAAATTGCACCGTGACTTGGACTCTAGCTAGGATTCAGATATTTTAAATCTGAATATCTGATATTATAGCATCCAGATAGATACTTGTCCAAATGTGGGTATGAGAATTTAATGAACATTTTAGAGATTAGAACAGGATTGTTCTTTTTGCTTACATGTCAAAATCCATGTTCCTTAACTAAAAGTAATGATAATGGGGCAACAAATCTTGAAGTTGTGATTTGGTGGACTTGTTCCTCTTCTGGTAATTGCGCGTGGTAAGGAACATAGCTCTGCGTGTGTTATAAAATTGGAGTATTTATAAATTATATCCCCACATTTAGAAAAATAAATATATATATCCTTAAAGGAAAGAAGAAATCAATAAGATTTTTTAAAAAAAAAATATTTGACAAACGACAATTAATATATTGGGTGTATCCAATAATTTCTCAATAAAATCATCCCCGCGTTGCTTGTTGCTTTTGAAAATCGACCATTCGTAGCATACTATGACGGTACGTACCTATTAAAACTGTATATCCCGATGATTTCTTCTTAGTTTTTTTATTCATATTTATCGTTACTAATATTTAAAATTGGGTGGTTTCTTATATGTCCAGCCCCTTTAATTTGGTTGCAGCGAAATATTTCCGCCTCAGACCTTAGAATCATGTTTTGTGAATTTTCTCTTGTGAGAAAATAGCAGCTAAATATACGTACATAATATTATTTTAGCACTGAAGTAATGAAGACGTTCAAGTATGGCATACAATTGCGTAGATGAAGCTCAAAGTAGAGCAAACTAGATTGTAACTTGTAAGTAATAATGGTCCAAGGCAGAATTATATGTGCTTTTTGTGACTATGAATGATCGACTAAAAAAGAAAAAAATATCTACTTGTCAACAAATAGGGATTGAGGCATCATTAAAAGGTGAATGCCATACCTGAAATAATAATCCATCAGCAGCTTCCAACACAGGAGAGATTGAGAGGAAAAGACTGAGAATGCACACTGATGCCACACCAAAACCCATTTATTTGAGTTTGAACTATGGGTATTGGGTTCATGCCACTCCTCCTTTCATATATACCCATCATTGCCGGGGTAGAGTTTTAATGCATTCACACAAAGGGAATTTAAACTTTTTGATTTTGTCTTTAATCTCTTTGCGTGTATTATGGGTCCGACTAGGTGTGATTGATAAGAAATCAAGCAACAGAACCCATGTTAAGGAAGCTGTCCATTTTTAATTTGGACAATCGAAATATAATCGTCATAATTAATTCCATTTCATAATGAGGATATAGTCAGAATAATTTATTGGGTTCCATCCATGATCTTATCCTTGTATGCATCTATGCCCTTACATGCATAGCCACGATGCTTGACTTCGCTTCAGTAATGACAAATCAGCGAGGTCAACCGTTCATATTTGCTTTAACGTGCCTCTCTTCTTGTTTGTGTTTCTCTTTCACACTTAAAACGTTGAAACACATCACTGGATGTATATATAAAGGTTGAATTTTTCTAGCTTTTACTTTAAAAACCTAATTGTTTAGCTAAAGCTATAAGAAAAACAGACAACGAGCACTGTGCTTACCCATGGGCGTATAAGCCTATAGAAACAGATATTTTTTACCGTATATAGAAACAGTATTTTTCTTCAATATATATGGCAAGTTTTTTTTTTGAAGTTATATATTAGTTCATAGCTTTCAGGTTTCTGCCATAATATTGGTTCATTCTTAATGCTGAATTTTGGATTTATTCACAGGTTTACAATAAAAACCTTGAGATATGGGTTACCGTTTTGTTCATGTTGACGGGGATGCCTTGAAAGGCATCTCTCATTTGTAAAATTAGGAAATTCAAGCTCGAAGGAGCTCAGCTCTGCTGTCTAACATATTCTTAATTGTCAATAACAAGTCCCATTACAGTATGTGTTTCGTGAGGCAAAGCAATAATGCAGATTG
This sequence comes from Turnera subulata, assembly GCA_028386065.3. Taxonomy (NCBI): domain Eukaryota; kingdom Viridiplantae; phylum Streptophyta; class Magnoliopsida; order Malpighiales; family Passifloraceae; genus Turnera; species Turnera subulata. The sequence goes on along the minus strand of JAKUCV010002753.1, from coordinate 424,894 downwards.
GCTTGTCCATTGTGTTGGTGAGTGGGTTCCTCTTTATTGTGGGGCCCACTACTAACATTAATGGAACATTAATTGTTATTAGTGGAGCAGTTAGTGGGGTTTTGCAAGTTGGTCCCTATAGTTGTAAAATCTTGCAATTTGGTCCCTGCGGAGTGCCTATAAATAGGCTCCTCATTTGCTCTTCAAATCATCCCAAACATTCACAAGAAGTGAATAAGAGAGTGAGAGAGAGAGTGAAAGAGAGTGTGGAAAGGAGGGAAGAAAAATTAGGAAGAAAATATTTTCTTCAAATCCTCTCTTAAATTAGGGAGTGACAAAATAGTGAGGAAAAATACCTTAGGGGTATTTTTTTTCAAACACTTGGGAAAACACCTTGTGAGACACTATTTTGGGTAGAACTCTAGGTTGATTATACCCCTAAAATTTAGGGAAGTCTCTCTTGTAAGCCTACTATTTTATAGTGGAAGTTTTTCCGGTGGGATCGGGATTGTGGACGTAGCCCGGTATTTGGGTGAACCACGTTAAATATTGTGTGTCATTTATCTTTTTTGTCCTCCACTTGTTTATTTCCTTGTGAAGTGATATTATTTCCGCGAGATAGTGCCACCGCCATCAAGTAATTCTCCTTATCACACAAGGTCCGGAAGAGCCGTGCAACCCTCTACTAGGTACTCTCCAAACGAGTATTCATTACTCACTGATGGGGGAGAGCCAGAAAGCTATGATGAAGCTGTTAGTAATGAGCATAAGGAGAAGTGGATTCAAGCCATGCGAGAAGAGATGAAATCCTTGCATGAGAACAAGACATTTGAGCTGGTGAAGCTGCCTAAAGGCAAGAGAGTTTTGAAAAATAAGTGGGTGTTCAGGATCAAGCATGAAGAGCACAGTCCACTTCCAAGATTCAAAGCAAGATTAGTTGTCAAAGGTTTCAGTCAAAGGAAAGGGATTGACTTTGATGAAATCTTCTCACCAGTGGTGAAAATGACCTCAATCCGCACAGTGCTGGGATTAGCTGCGAGTCTTAACCTGGAGGTTGAGCAGATGGATGTCAAAACAGCCTTCCTACATGGTGATTTGGAAGAAGAAATATACATGGAGCAGCCAGAGGGTTTCCAGCGGAAAGGAAAAGAGGATTATGTTTGTAGATTGAGGAAGAGCCTTTACGGCTTAAAACAAGCCCCAAGACAGTGGTATAAGAAGTTTGAGTCTGTGATGGGGCAACAGGGATACAAGAAGACTACTTCAGACCACTGTGTGTTCGTTCAGAAATTTTCTGACGATGACTTCATCATCCTATTGCTCTATGTGGATGATATGCTGATTGTTGGCCGGAATGTTTCCAGAATCAACAGCTTGAAAGCACAGCTAAGCAAGTTTTTCGCCATGAAAGACTTGGGGCCAGCAAAACAAATTCTCGGGATGAGAATTGTTCGAGATCGACAAGCCAAGAAGATATGGTTGTCCCAAGAGAAGTACATAGAGAAGGTACTTCAACGGTTCAACATGGATAAAGCTAAAGCAGTCAGTTGTCCTCTTGCTAACTACTTTAGACTAAGTCCTGAGCAGAGTCCATCTACGGATGAGGAGAAGAAAGAGATGGAGCGGATTCCATATGCCTCAGCAGTGGGAAGCTTGATGTATGCCATGGTATGTACCCGACCAGACATTGCTCACGCAGTCGGAGTAGTGAGCCGATACCTTTCTAATCCTGGTAAAGAGCATTGGAATGTTGTCAAGTGGATTTTCAGGTATCTACGAGGAACCTCCAAAATGTGCCTGTGTTTTGGAGAAGACAAACCTGTGTTGGTTGGATACACCGATACAGATATGGCTGGTGATGTTAGTTCCAGAAAATCTACATCAGGATACCTGATTAATTTTTCAGGGGGAGCTGTGTCATGGCAATCAAGGCTACAGAAGTGTGTTGCTCTGTCAACTACAGAAGCTGAGTTTATTACAGCAACGGAAGCATGTAAGGAGTTGTTGTGGATGAAGAAGTTCTTAACTGAACTTGGTTTTTCGCAAGACAGTTATCAGTTATTCTGTGATAGTCAAAGTGCTATCCATCTTGCGAAGAATGCCTCATTTCATTCCAGATCGAAACACATAGATGTAAGATACAACTGGATCAGGGATGTGCTAGAGAAGAAGCAATTACAACTCGAGAAGATCCATACAGAAGAGAATGGATCTGACATGCTGACAAAGACACTTCCAAGAGGGAAGTTTGAATACTGCCGTGAAGCTGCCGGACTGGTGGATCCCCCCAACATGTAGTCGGAAGGGGGAGAATTGTTGGTGAGTGGGTTCCTCCTCATTGTGGGGCCCACCACTAGCATTAATGGAGCACTAATTGCTATTTGTGGAGCAGTTAGTGGAGCTTTGCAAGTTGGTCCCTATAGTTGTAAAATCTTACAATTTGGTCCCTGCGGAGTGCCTATAAATAGGCTCCTCATTTGCTCTTCAAATCATCCTAAGCATTCACAAGAAGTGAATAAGAGAGTGAGAGAGAGAGTGAAAGAGAGTGTGGAAAGGAGGGAAGAAAAATTAGGAAGAAAATATTTTCTTCAAATCCCCTTTTAAATTAGGGAGTGACAAAATAGTGAGGAAAAATACCTTAGGGGTATTTTTTGACAAACACTTGGGAAACACCTTGTGAGATACTATTTTGGGTAGAACTCTAGGTTGATTATACCCCTAAAATTTAGGGAAGTCTCTTTTGTAAGCCTACTATTTTATAGTGGAAGTTTTTTCCGGTGGGATCGGGATTGTGGACGTAGCCCAATATTTGGGTGAACCACGTTAAATACTGTGTGTCATTTATCTTTTTTGTCATTCACTTGTTTATTTCCTTGTGAAGTAATATTATTTCCGCGAGATAGTGCCACCGGGCCCAACACACTGTGCCTCTACACTTTTTCTTGATGTTTCACACTTTGGTTCAACCTCCTGATTGTATTCATCTGAAGTTGCAAGATAATATCGCGACTAGTTTTTCCGCTTTGTAAGGATAGCGGCAATTTTTTTGGTTTAGTTATCATTTAAGACTATTTCGAGGAAATGGGTCAATTAAATCCAATTTGTAATTCAGAGAGAGCTAAACGCTTGACCAACTGATCCAGCTGCGCAGTTTATTAATCCAATTCAATAAAAACTATGAAAGACATAGGTTAGCAAATACGATAGGAATTGGTAGAGGAAGCAAACGATCCGTGGGGTCAACATCTTCTGGAAGAAGAGAAGAGAAGCCCTGTTTGGGCATGGGAGTTGCGGTGCGTACCAGTTACGGTGAAGCACACAACACGCAAATGACCTCCATTTTTTGTTGGTGATGATATTCATATGTACTATTCATAACGACCCACATGAAATGTTACATCCTAGGCAGCCAGACGTAGGCAAACACCCTTTCGCTAAATCCATCTCATATCACCATGTCACATGAATAATGGATTCGGTTTTATCATGGAAAATCTAAATCCAAAAACACAAACCCAAAACTAAAACCAAAGAGAGAACCGTTCATTTCTCAACTAATATGAATTGGTCTAAGTAGTAAGTAATTTGATTTTGTTTAAGTAAGTCTGGAGTTCCACTCCTTTTGTGATTATCTCATATCAGAATGTTAAAGAGAGAGAGAGCGATAATTATCAGAAGCAGCATCCAAATGATAACGATAATTTTTTTTGTGAGAAATGATGTTATACTCCCTCGTTTCATTTTAATACTGGCTTTACAACAAAATAATTATTTTGGAGATAACAAGGATATTTGATTATATTATCCTTCTTTAAAAAATTTATTTACAGAATCTTTCCTTGCTATATGTTATTCAAATAGAAAATTAAACAATTATTACTACTTTAAAATTCTAAAACGATCCTATGCGTCAGGTAATATGTAGGGAGTAATATTCTTAAGGTTGATCGTAAAGGCTCCAAATTTATCATTAGCGTCACTAACATAATTCTGGGCTCACATGATCATAAAGCCCATTACCTTAGTTGACCCACACCCCAATATGTGGCAATATTACAATTGGCTTAAGGACAGGGAAGGTCTTGGTACAGGGTGCCATTACTCAAATAGGACATGGAGCTGTATACTGTCAATTCCTATTACTCGATAGAAGTGTGGAAATTAATAGCAAGATCATCTTTCAGAAGCAGAATGCAAATAGCCTTAACTTAAGGTAGCTAGCATAGCTCACATCTTGGAAGGTTTTGGGAAGAGTTCAGGAGGGAATTTGGGAGCTGCTCTGAGTTTGCCCTTAATCTTCAATATACCCCTGCATTGCATCCCATCCATCAAATGTCACCCAATCATTAAAGGAGAGAATAGAAGAGTTGCAAGTAGTAGATTAAAATGAGACCATTGAAACAGTCATTCTTCTCCCTCACCTCATAAACGCCATAAAGGTAGTCAACTTTCCCGAGGCAATCTTGACGAAATCTTCATCCTTTGAGGAAAATATTACATCGGGCTCTCCTTCATATGGCCCTAAATCACAATTTTTATGCAATCGGAAACAAGGAGAAAAACAGAATACTTGGAATCCACACTCATTTTGGAAGTACAACCTATACTATCAACAGATGTAAAATCAAACTCGTGAAGAAACCAAGTTGCCTATGCCTGTTATTTCTTTGAAAGCAAACCCCATAAACATGTGAAAAAGGGTAGCCTTATGAAAAATGGAGACAGCGTAGAAGACTTCAGGCACTAAAAATCAGAGCAGGACATTGGAATCAGAGTGACGAAGAGAGGGGAGGGCCAAGGGTGGCCATGGCTCAATTATCAACAATTGTAGCTAAGAATGACAACAATGTCCGGTTCGTAAGAGTTGAAGGACCACATTAATGAAAATAAAACCATGAGGACAACAATGATAAGATTAACTCAAGTTAAAGGACATGAAACACCTTCCAATAATCGTGTCTGCCTACTCAAACTCTCAACGTGAAAACGCAATTCAAATCGAAGAAAAACAAAACTCACAATCAATCAATCAAACCCAAACCTTTGGTAAGCTCCCCTTTCTTGAGATCAATAGTGTAAATCACCTCATCAACTCCAATTTTCTGCAAAATCAAAAGCACCCATTTTCATTAATTAGAACCCACCCAAAACCACACATGACTAATCCCACACAGAGGACAACACAATCTATACAGAGGTGGGTCTTCTTAATTACCTTAGGTGCGATATTGAGCTGATAGACGTAATTGATCTTCTTCAGCTGTTGACCCTCATCGGTCTGGAGGAACTGCTTCGCATGCTCTAGAAAGGAATCAGACTTGAGCTCAGCCGCCATATCCTTGATAGTAGTAGTAGTAGTATATTGTTCCTTCCGTGAATGAAATCAAAGAAAATTACAGAATCTATTTATATTATTACTACTAGCTGGGAGGGATCGTTGAGGGTATTTGATTACTAGCGGTTAGTAGCAGTAAGTTTTGAGCAGATATATATGTAGAGAAAGCAAAACCAAAAAAAATTGGGTTTTCCTGCAAAATTGGACTATGGTGGCCTGGTGGCCCGATGGGATAAAATTCAACAAGAATTTTCCAGTGATTATGACGGTAGTTAGTAAGGACTGGTTTTTTTGTCTTATCAATTGCAAAAACGAGAGAAGAGTCAACAAAGGTGGATGATAAAGTTTTAATTTTATATTTTACTGCGCCGTCTTGCATGTATTCAAAGGGCAAAGGAGCAGGTCGCGTCAACCATTTCTTATCAAAATTGAATATGACCGAGTCCAGTTTAATTTCCGGAGGAGTTACTTCGGTTCCCAAAAGTCCAGAGAGACAAGTGGATTCAGTGTGGCGATGTTGAAGACTTACTCCTATTACTTGAGGTACGCTGTTCAGATGTTTGTTAAAATGTCTGTGTGAGTGTTTTATGTATGAAAATAAAAAGTCATTCACGTGGTGTAATTGTTGAAGTTGGTAGGTGCATTATAATAGCAAGAGGAGAAGAAGTCTGGAGCATGATTGTATTTTGTATGTCTATTAGTAAGTTGGAGTCTTATGATTGTATTTTGTATTTGCCTACTAATAAGTTGGAATCTTGTAATAATAAAGAGTCTAGAGCTTTCAAGAGTGTCTGATAATGTAGAGGTTTTTATGTGGCTTGTGTTCTGTCAACGTGTTCATGGTGATGAACACAAATATTGTGTATAAAACCACTGCTGTTGCTGTAATGCATTGGTGTGAGAGTGAATAAAATCACTTCTTCTCCAGAAAATTGAGTGTTGTGATCAATCAAATGATGCATTGTTCTCTTCATATTTCAGTGCTTTATTAATTGATAAATCCTGCAGAATCATTGTTGTTATTTGGCTGCTCTGTTAACTTCAATTGGTAGCAGAGCACAAGATCGTTCTTACGGGAAGATTTGGAAGCCATGGTTGCACCACAGCCAGCTATTCCTTCATCATCATTGCCTACGCCTCCAATCTTTTCTGGAGAGAATTATGACTACTGGGCAGTAAGGATGAAGGCATTCTTCATTGCAAATGGGCTTTGGGAGCTGTTAGAACAAGGTTTTGAAGAAGCGAAAGAGATAGAAAGCTTGACTGTCCAGCAATTGAAGACATACAAAGAGAATTACCAAAAGCACAATATGGTAATGTCTTATCTCTTCTCTTTGGTTTCAGCTTCAATCTTTCCCACCATTGTTAGTTGTGCTACTGCAAAAGAGGCTTGGGAAGTGCAACAACAAGAATTTCAAGGTTCTGAAAAAACTCGAGCAATTAGATTACAGACCTTGAGGAGGCAATTTGAGACTTTGAAAATGAAAGAAGCTGAATCCATCAAAGATTATGCCTCTCGAGTGCAGGAGATAGTCAATCAAATAAAGCTTTATGGTGAGAAGGTTCCAGAATTGAGGGTGGTTGAGAAAATTTTGCTTACAGTGACAAATAAGTTTGAAGCTAAAGTATCAGCAATTAAGGAGTCAAAAGACATCACCAAGCTCAAAGTCACTGAACTTGTGGGCTCACTTCAAGCTCATGAACAGAGATTAAACAAGAAGGCTGAAGAAGAAATAGAAGAAGCTCTTCAAGTGAGGCAAGCATTTAAACCAAGCAGCAGCAAAGAGTTCAAAGACAAAGCAATTTCAAGAAAGGTGAGAAGCAAGAAGCTAGTAGCAGTAAGGAATCAGAAAGCAAAGGTCAATATCCTCCCTGCAAGCATTGTAACAGGACAAATCATATGGAGCAAAGGTGCTGGAAAATAAAACGATGCAATCATTGTCAAAAGGTTGGCCACATTGAAAGATTCTGCAGAACCAAGCAAAACCAACTAATCAACAAGTGCAGCCAGTTCAACAAGTGCAGCCAGCTCAACAAGCAGCAGCTCAATCAGCCCCTCAAGCACAACAACAACATGCCAAGGTAGCAGAAACTATTATTGACCATGAGTTTCTATTCATGACAGGTGCAATTGCACAAATGTCAGACATTTCCACTTGGTATATAGATAGTGGCTGCACCGCACATATGGCAGGAAATAGGAGCATTTTCTACTCTTTGGATCCAACAGTAAAGGTGCCCGTAAAGACAGTTGATGGGAATTTGATGAAGCCAAGGAAGGGGGATAGTTGCAGTGCATGTCAATAGAGGTACGAAGTTTATTAAAGATGTTTTACTGGTTCCAACTCTGAAACATAATTTATTAAGCGTGCTACAGATGATGAAGAATGGATATTCTGTTTTATTTAAAAGAGATTGTTGCATTATTGTTGACCAGGCTGGAAATAACATTTGTGAAGTTAGGATGAAAAACAATAGTTTTCCATTAGATTGGAAAACATGTGAGGTGGCTAATGAATGTTGCATTGATGAATCTAATTTGTGGCACAAGAGGTGTGGTCATGTCAACCTACATGCCCTCAAGCTTGCTTCACAGAATGGACTAGTAAGAGACTTGCCTGAGATTGATGCTAGTCCTAGAACATGTGAATCATGTCAGTTAGGGAAACAAACAAGAGAGTCTTTTCCTCATCATTCTTCATGGAGAGCTGAAGAAAAGCTTGTATTAGTACACACTGATTTGTGTGGACCAATGAGAACACCATCTTTAAGTGGAAACCAGTATTTTATGTTATTCATAGATGATTTTTCCAGGATGACATGGATTTATTTTTTAAGGCTTAAATCTGAAGCTTTGGCAAAATTCAAGAAGTTCAAAGCTATGCAGAGGTTCAAAGTGGATGCAGGTTGAAAGCTTTAAGATCGGACAGGGGAATGGAGTTTTTATCAAGAGATTTTAATAATTTCTGTGACAATGAGGGGATCAAGCATCAATTGACAGTAGCATATTGTTAGCCAACACTTGGCTCTGTGGGGAAAAAAGCGTGTAACCTTTATAGCAAACTACTTTAGGAGCTGTAGAGAAAAAAGTACGAGACTTTTGTAGTAGCTACTTTTATCCCTCCAGGGAAAAAGTTAATAGCATTTATAGATGGTCATTTAGGCTCTTAGTCTCTGTATAAATAGGGGTTATACTCAGTGTATTTTATCATCAGGAATCAGTGATAAACACTTTCACAAAATCTTCATGGTAGCGGAGCTTTGTGCCTCTTTTGGAGATTGAGTTTCCCTCTCTCCTGCACTGCTCTTTTTCTCACCTCCCTCATAGAAAGGGAGAACATCTCAAGGCGTCCTCTCCGGTGAAGCTGGGTAGTCAGTAGCCTCCTCACGCGCCGCCACTTGCCGCCAGAAGCAACGGCACCTTCATCCACGCGCCACCTTCAGCACACGCGTGCACAGTTTCCAGCCACTTTCAGACGTTGCCCCTTCACGAGAAGTGATAGCCAGAAGTTCCGACCAGAGCCCACTATTTTTCTGGCCTGGTAATATTTTCCGGCGACACTCTGGCGAGCCAATTCTGCCACTTTCCGATGACCTTCTGACGGAGCGCTTGCACCAGCAGGGTCTCCAGGAGATTCCGACCAAAGCCCACCAGTTTTTTCAGTTTGGTCGATTTCCCGACGAAACTCCGGCGAGCCTCCTTTCGCCGTTTCTGGCCATTTTTCACTGCAGTTGGTGTTTTTCCTGTGTTTCTGGAGTTACTGCGACCAGATTCCACGGTCTTTATTCACTTTTGTGCTACTGAAAATTTCCCGGCTACACTGTCCACCGACGCCACTGTTCATTTTGCACTGTTCACCGGCGAACTGCTCACAGGCGGTACTGTTCATCGGCAGGGTATTTTCACCAATCAGTTTATTATTCGCAATAGTATCAACTAGCCGTTCCATTGTTACGATGGCGGAAGGGAAAGATAAACAAGTGGCTGTTGTTCCTTTTATTGGTGAGAGTAAAAATTCCGATCACCCCTTTGTTCAAATTAGCTCGGTTAAATTGGATGGATGTGATACATATCTAGCATGGTCCAGGTCCAGTGTACTCTTTATTAAAGCTAAGAAATTACAAGGATATATTACTGGAGATACAAAAAGGCCGGAGGAATCCAGCTCAACCTTCAGTCAATGGGACTCGGATAACTCTCTTGTTATGGGTTGGCTCTTGAATTCAATGCAACCAAGGATTGCCAGACAATATCTTTTCCTAGACACTGCTGCAAAGATTTGGTCCGCAGCTCAACTTACCTATTCTCGTTCCGGGCATGATGCTCAAATTTTTGACATTCGTCAAAAAATTCACAGTACGAAACAAGGTAACTTGACTGTTGACCAATATTATTCTGAATTGGAGAGTCTCTGGCAAGAATTGGATTATTATCAGGCGTTCCAAGCAACCTGCCCAGCAGATGCAGAGAAATTCCAAACACTGATTGAGAAGGAGCGAGTTTATGACTTCCTCGCTTGGCTGAATAGTGAATATGATCCGATACGGGAACAAGTTCTTCGGACAGTTCCTTTCCCAAAGCGCGGCGAAGCTTTCTCTCAAGTTCAACGAGAGGAAGGGAGAAGAAGTGTTATGCTCTATCAACCTCCACAGGAAAAATCTGGATTTGTAGCAAGTGAAGCCCAAGAGCCTTTGAAGGCCCTTGCTTCTGAGCAGCTTCACTGTGACTATTGTGGCAAATCAAGGCATACCAAGGAACACTGTTGGAAGTTGCACGGCCGTCCTACTCAAGGACGTCAAGGCAAAAAAATTTCCTCCAAAACTCAAGCTCACCTGGTTGAAACGATTGATCACCCTCCTTCTCCTACATCCGGTGACTCTCTCTCCTCTGCTGATATTCAGAGCCTAAAGCGTTTGCTTTCACAGCTTAGCCCACCTTTCGATGCTACTTCCTCTTTTGTGCAATCAGGTACTGCATTCACTGCTCAATTTAATTCGTGGATAATTGATTCTGGTGCGAATAGACACATGACAGGCTCATCCCAAAATTTTTTCCATAATTACTCCCCATGTCACAAACCTGACAAGGTCCGCATTGCTGACGGATCTTATACTCCAATTTCTGGCTCAGGTTCTATTGTGTGTACCCCTAGTATTGAACTCTCTTCTGTCCTTCATGTTCCCCAATTTCCTGTTAATCTCTTGTCTGTTAGTGCTATTACAAAAGCTCTTAATTGCAAAATCGAGTTTTTTTCCTGATTATTGTATTCTTCAGGATCTTCACACGGGAAAGACGATTGGCAGTGGTAAGGTGCATGATGGCCTCTACATGTTGGAGCAAAACTCACCTAGTCAAGCCTTTTTGGGTAGAGCTACAGACGTCAATTCTGAAATCATACAGTGGCATAGACGGTTAGGACATCCGTCATTTCTTGTCTTAGAAAAACTCTATCCTAGTTTATTTTCAAAGACTCGATTTGATTCTCTAGTTTGTGATGCTTGTGAGTATGCTAAACATACTAGAAATCATTATCCTTTAAGTAACAATAAAAGTACTATTCCTTTTATGACTATTCACTCTGATGTTTGGGGACCTACACAAACTCCTTCTTTATCTGGTAATCGATGGTTTGCTACCTTTATCGATTGTTATACCAGAATGACATGGGTCTATTTACTCAAGGCAAATAGTGATGTTTTTTCATGTTTTCAATCCTTTCACATGATGGTACTCACCCAATTTGATGCCAAGATTAAAATTTTGAGGACTGATAATGGCACCGAGTACATGGACGGGCAATTTCACAAATATCTAGAGTCGTATGGCATTCTTCATCAAACTAGTTGTCCTTACACCAGTGCTCAGAATGGTGTTGCCGAACGCAAAAAACGGCATCTTTTGGAAGTGGCTCGTTCTCTTTTGTTTACCATGAATCTCCCTAAATCCTATTGGGGTGAAGCCATTCTAACTACAGCCTACCTCATCAACCGCATGCCACGTAAAGTCCTCAATTTTAAGAGCCCCATAGAACTCCTAGTAGGTAAGACTGCCTATACTGTCCCTCCTAAAATCTTTGGTTGTGTGTGTTTTGTTCATGCACGTAATGTTGGAAAATTAGACCCTCGAGCTCTCAAATGTGTCTTTATTGGATACTCCCCAACACAAAAAGGTTACCGATGTTACCATCCTCCTTCACGAAAATTTTTTGTTAGTATGGATGTCACTTTTAGAGAGTCTGAGTCTTATTTCCCTTCTACTCAACCACCTCCTGAGGGGGAGAGCAACTATAGGCATGAGGTGTTAAGTCCTACTAAGGAGCATGTAGAAGATTCAATATTTTGGGACATTCCTATCCAGGGGGAGAATATTGTTCCTGTTAACCGATTGGAGAGACCAGATTTGTTGGTATACTCAAGAAGAAACACCACAAAAGAGGCCATCGTGCAACCTCCTCCTTGCCAAGAATCTTTTCCTACAGTTGAACCTCCTGGTGAGTTAACTCCTGATAATCCTTCACCTCCTAGTAATACACTTGATTTACCCATTGCTCAGAGAAAAGGTGTGCGGGCTTGTACCAAACACTCTATCTCTAACTTTGTTTCCTATGATTCCTTGTCTCCTTCCTATAGAGCTTTTGCCTTGTCTATTTCCTCTGTGTCTATTCCCCAGAATTGGAAGGAAGTAATTCAAGATCCAAAATAGAAGGAAGCTATGTTTGAAGAAATGAAAGCTTTGCATAAAAATCAGACTTGGGATTTAGTTGTTTATTCCCCTGATAAGAAACTAGTTGGCTGCAAATGGGTGTTCACTATAAAACATAAAGCAGATAGTTCGATTGAAAGATACAAAGCAAGACTAGTAGCAAAAGGTTTCACACAAACCTATGGAGTGGATTACCAAGAGACATTTGCCCTAGTTGCAAAGATGAATACTATCAGAATTTTGCTATCTTGTGCAGCCAATCTTGATTGGGATTTGCAGCAGTTTGATGTTAAAAATGCCTTCTTACATGGAGACCTGGAAGAAGAAGTGTACATGGAGATTCCTCCAGGATTCGAGAATGACAACACTGAAGGGAAAGTTTGTAAACTGAAGAAGGCCTTATATGGCTTGAAACAATCTCCCAGAGCATGGTTTGACAGATTTAGTAGAGCCATAATTCACTTCGGTTACCAACAGAGCAATGCAGATCATACTTTATTTATCAAACATGACAAGGGAAATATCACTGTTCTCATTGTCTATGTCGATGATATTGTGGTGACAGGAGATAACAAGGAAGAAATGATTAGGCTCAAGCACCAACTAGCACAGGAGTTTGAAATCAAAGAGCTTGGAAAATTGAAATATTTCTTGGGTATCGAAGTGGCAAGATCTGAGAAGGGAATTTTTATTTCTCAAAGGAAGTATATTTTGGATCTGTTAGAGGAAACAGGCATGCTAGGCTGCAGACCAGCAAGTTCCTTTATTGAAAGCAATCACAAGTTACAAGCAGGAGTCGGAGAAACAGTTGATAAAGAAAGATATCAGTGTCTTGTTGGGAAGCTCATTTATCTCTCACACACTAGACCAGACATAGCATATGCCGTCAGCGTTGTGAGCCAATTCATGCATGATCCTCGGGAGTCGCATTTGCAGGCTGTTTTTCGTATACTCAGGTATCTAAAGTCTGCACCAAGAAAAGGACTCCTATTTTCCAAACATGACCATCTTAAAATAGAAGCATTTACCGATGCTGATTGGGCTGGATCACCAGATGATAAAAGATCTACCACTGGATATTGCACACTTCTCGGAGGAAATTTGGTTACCTGGAGAAGTAAGAAACAAAGTGTGGTTGCTAGATCAAGTGCTGAAGCAGAATATAGAGCTATGGCTCAAGGGGTTTGTGAGCTCTTATGGCTAAAGAAGTTGATGGAAGAACTAAAATTATCCTTAAACAACAAATTGTCTCTTTATTGTGACAACAAAGCCGCTATCAGTATAGCTCACAATCCTGTGCAACATGATCGAACAAAGCATATTGAAATTGATCGGCACTTTATCAAGGAGAAGTTAACATCTGGAATTCTTGACATCTTTCATATCTCTTCCGTCAATCAATTGGCAGATGTTTTTACAAAAGGACTTGACAACAGAAAATATCATCAATTGGTTTGCAAGTTGGGCATGTGTGATATCTATGCACCAACTTGAGGGGGAGTGTTAGCCAACATTTGGCTCTATGGGGAAAAAAAAGCGTGTAACCTTTATAGCAAACTACTTTAGGAGCTGTAGAGAAAAAAGTACGAGACATTTGTAGTAGCTACTTTTATCCCTCCAGGGAAAAAATTAATAGCATGTATAGATGGTCATTTAGGCTCTTAGTCTCTGTATAAATAGGGGTTATACTCAGTGTATTTTATCATCAGAAATCAGTGATAAACACTTTCACAAAATCTTCACATATTCACCTCAGCAGAATGGTGTGGTGGAAAGAAAAAATCGAACTGTCATGGAGATGGTGAGATGCTTGCTGGCTGAGAAAAACATGCCTGCAAACTTTGGGCAGAAGTTGCAAACACCTCTGTCTATCTCTTGAATCGCTTGCCATCAAGATCAATCAAAGACAAAACACCAATTGAAGCCTGGACAGGTAACAAACCAACTGTGAAGCATCTGAAAGTTTTTGGATCATTATGTTATGTTCATATTCCAGACGAGAAAAGGAGCAAGCTAGAGTTCAAAGCACAGAAAGGAGTATTTTCTGGATATAGCTCTCAATCCAAAGGATACAGAGTTTATTTAGTTGATTCAGGAAAGGTGACTACGACAAGAGATGTGAAAGTGGTTGAGGATGCAAGCTGGAATTGGACCAAGTTAGAGGCTGATCAAGCAATCCGGAGTGAACCAAATGCAAACATTGAAGTTGTTTCTGGAAGCACTGAAGACTATGATTCGGATACTCCACCAACGAAGTTCAAGTCTCTTGCTGAAATCTATGAGAGCTGCAATTTAGCAACTACGGATCCAACAACCTATGAGGAAGCATTCTGTTTTGATCATTGGAAGAAGGCAATGGAAGAAGAAATATCTATGATCAACAAAAATAACACTTGGGAGCTGGTCAGCAGGCCATATGACAAGAATATCATTGGGGTGAAGTGGATATTTAGAACCAAGTTCAATCCAGATGGGTCAATATCCAAGTTCAAAGCGAGGCTAGTTGCTAAAGAGTATTCACAACATTTCGGGTTGGATTATGGTGATACCTTTGCTCCAGTGGCAAGGATGGACACTATAAGGCTTCTCATTGCATTGGCAGCTCAAAAAGGATGGAAAATTTTTCATCTTGATGTTAAATCGGCATTCCTAAATGGCCTGTTGGAGGAGGAGCTATACGTGGAACAACCGCGTGGATTTGAAGTGAAAGGAAAGGAGGAGCATGTGTACAAGCTGAGAAAGGCACTTTATGGGCTGAAACAAGCCCCGAGGACTTGGTACAGTTGCATTGATGGTAATCTACTCCAGCAAGGGTTCAAGAGGAGTGAAAATGAACCCACATTATATGTGAGGTCAGATTCTGCAGCTAACATTCTTATTGTATCAATTTATGTTGATGATCTTCTTGTTACAGGAAATGACAAAGGAATGGTGAATGCACTTAAAGACAACTTGGAGCATAAGTTCGAAATGTCTAATCTTGGACTTATGAGCTACTTTCTAGGCCTGGAAGTTCAGCAAGGCGATGAAGGTATTTTCATCTCCCAAAGAAAGTATGCTGAACAAATTTTAAAAAGATTCAAAATGAAATCTTGCAAGTCAGTTGCTGTTCCACTTGAATTAAATACGAAGCTGTGTAAGAATTTGGATGAGGAAGCTGCAGAAGAGAAAGAATACAGGAGCTTTGTTGGGAGCTTGATGTACTTGACTGCAACTAGGCCTGACCTCATGTTTGCTGCAAATTTACTCTCCCGATTTCTGTATAGTCCTAAACTTAGTCATGCTGGAGCTGCAAAAAGAGTGATGAGATACTTGAAAGGAACTCTTGATTATGGCCTATTTTTTGGAGTCAATGAAGAGCTGAAGATTGAAGCTTATTCTGATAGTGATTGGGCAGGAAGTATTGATGATATGAAGAGTACCACTGGCTTTGTTTTCATGCTTGGAGAAATTGCATTTGCTTGGTGTTCAAAGAAGCAAAATACAGTAGCTCAATCGACAGCAGAAGCTGAATACTTGGCCACTGCAGCTGCTGCTATTCATGCAATATGGATCAGGAAACTTATGCAGGATTTGGAGATTGAAGTTAGAGGTCCAACAAGAATTCACTGTGATAATCAATCTGCCATAGCTATGGTGAAGAATCCAGTTGATCATGGACGTACCAAACATATTAAGATTAAATATCACTTCATCAGAGAAGCTGAAAAGGAGGGTGAGGTTCAGATTGTCTATTGCAGGTCTGAAGAACAAATTGCTGATGTTTTCACTAAAAGTTTACCCAGAAACAAGTTTGAGTATTTCAGAGCACAATTGAGAGTCATTAGTAACAGGATTAAGGAGGAGTGTTGAAGACTTACTCCTGTTACTTGAAGTATGTTGTTCAAGTGTTTGTTACAATGTCTGTGTGAGTGTTTTGTGTATGAAAATAAAAAGTCAGTCACGTGGTGTAATTGTTGAAGTTGATAGGTGCATTACAATAGCAAGAGGAGAAGAAGTCTGGAGCATGATTGTATTTTGTATGTCTATTAGCAAGTTGGAGTCTTATGATTGTATTTTGTATTTGCCTACTAATAAGTTGGAGTCTTGTAATAATAAAGAGTCTAGAGCTTTCAAGAGTGTCTGATAATGTAGAGGTCTTTATGTGGCTTGTGTTCTGTCAACGTGTTCATGGTGATGAACACAAATATTGTGTATAAAACCACTGCTGCTGCTGTAATGCATTGGTGTGAGAGTGAATAAAATCACTTCTTCTCCAGAAAATTGAGTGTTGTGATCAATCAAATGATGCTTTGTTCTCTTCATATTTCAGTGCTTCATTAATTGATAAATCCTGCAGAATCATTGTTGTTATTTGGCTGCTCTGTTTACTTCAGTTCCATACTTCGACCCTTATACGTTCAGCTTAAAGCCTTCAACTTTTTTTGAGCAACTCCTCACCCCTTTCTCTATTTTCTCCTTTTAATTTTTCTTCTCCTGCTTTGTGTTGATTTGGCGCAGTTCTTCTTCTTTCTTTTTTTTTTTTCTTTTTGCAACAAGACAGGACGTCCCTTCAATTTCCAGATACGCACTTGTTCTCTTTATTCTTGTTTCTGGCAAATATGAGTTATTCCCTTCTTTTCCTACTTTGCTTTCCTTTGCTTTCTCTTCCTGGGTATTACTCATTCACGTTTCTGTTGACCATGACCGTGGCATATATGTTTGCTGTTTGTGTGATGCTAACAAGTAGTTCCTCTCTGCAATTTGCTAATGTTCGACTACATATATGCGAACAGTACTGAACATAAATACCGGCATGTAGCCTCTTATGTTAGAGCTGATGGAACACATATACAGAATATAGACAGCATGCAGATATACTTGAAATTATTGCCATCTCACTGTCTCCCATGATCAGTACTAACGGTGATGACGATATAGCAATTTGGACCATTCAAGCTCAAGAGAATGTACCGCCAAATTGGCTTACAATTTCCTCACTCAGGAGGATATGGATATGCATACTATCTAGGCAACCATTTGGAAATGGAAAGGCTTGCCATGCTTCCAGACCTTTAATCATGTGGTAAGTGGCGTATAACACCCTCCTCACCATCACCAATGTGCAAAGAGTCAAATGACAAATGTCGATTATAGAAGTGTGTCCGTGATGCTGTATAGAACCATAGACAAACGTTGCATGCTTTACGAGACTCCCACCAGGTTCGTGATGCTTGGTATTCCATTGTTGATCCTTACTCATTACAGTCTCTCTTTACCGGTAATGCCAAGAACTGGATGCTTTCTGTACTAAACGTGTAGCAGGGACGCAACACTAGCTACCCGACCGAGGGAGCTGATCTTTGGGACGTCAATTTGGACTCTGTAGAAAACACGTCAATTTGTTCATAGAATTATGGGCCATATGTTATGCTTTGTGCACAATCCATGGGACCCGAACCTATCTTCTATCATTATTGAGTCTGACCGCAATATGGCAATCGCATTGCTCACTTCGCCTCCCACAAGCCATTTGCACCATACTCCTTTCCTCGTGTGTGCATAAGAAACATGATGATGAATCGCAACTGGCAAATATATAGAATTTTGTCACAGTTTTCGGGAAACTAACTTTATTGCGGATGTTCTGGCAAAAAGTGCTTTAGCTTTGGACGATTAGTTTTGTATGTTAGATGAGCACCCTCCTAATTTCTGTTTGGCTAGTTTATCCATAAGTTGCCTTCAGGGCCACTGTAACACGTGAGTTTATGTAATAAAAACGTTTCTATTGTAAAAAACGCATTTCAATGTTTAGTTTTTTCTTTTTTCTTTATTTCACTGTTTGGACGCTGGTCATCTTCGGTACTTGACTGTCTTTAGCAAATACCGTCCATGTGTCCGGGCTATTTTATCACGGTCTTTAGCACCATACTATTGTCTAGGAGTGATGTTAACTTCATTCTCTCCAGACTACACAGAAGCATCATATGTAGCAAGATGATAACCCCCTTGTAAACATTAAAAGTGCGATCATCAGCAACAGCATCCAAAAGATACTTTTCCTTTTACCAGGCATCCAAAAGATATTGGGACTTTTTTTTGGGGTAAAAATGATGCTAATATTTGAAGGGATTGATCTTAAAGGCCCATCACAATCATAATTGTTGGGTCAAATGATCGTAAAGCCCATTACCTAGTTTGACCCACAACATGCGGCAACACTTGCTTAAGGACAAGAACCGTTGGAACAGGGTGTCATTATGGAGAACAATGAGGCTGTATACCCACAATCCATGGTTCCCACCCCGCAGATGATAGCTATTGAAAGCCCTATTGCCTTCATGAACTATCGGCCACTGCAGTCTTTTGATTTCGGATGGCTGCTCGTAAAGAGACAAGACAGAGTACTCTTATCGTTTGAGCCTAAAGGTGTAATCCTCATGATCAGAAGTTGACCTCTAGATCAACCCACGTCGTCTCAGGTGCAACAAAGAAGATTTACACACCCTCAGCGATACATCGGACTACATTCGTTATCTTCCAAGTTTTGTTCATGGCTCAACTCGTGATTTTTTTTATGGGAATGAAACTAAGTAGCTAACAACCAGATAAATCACCACAGGTATTATTATGAAACAACCTGACGAGAAACCTCCATCCCAGAACAATACTCGCATCACACAGTAAGATGGCTATTAACTACAAAATAACAAGACAAAACCCATAAAGCAGCGGGATGCCAAAGCTCACAGCCTATAATCTATGCCTAGATAAGACACCATCACATGGATGCCTAGCCAGACGCTAACAAACTAAAGAGATAACAAACTACTGAACCCATCAGATTTCAATCCAACAAACTAAAGAACCACAAGCTAACAAAGAAGAAGATAGAGCATGAGAACCCGAGAAAAGGAACAATAGAAGATTATGCTGCTTTATCATTCAAGATGGTCCAGAAATAAAAGGTCACATATTAATGGATAATCAAGGACAGTGCACAGCAATTCCTATTACTCAATAGAAGTGCGGAAATTATACCGATATCATCTTTCAGAAGCAGAAATTCAAATAGCCTAAAGGCGCAAAGCTATCTAGTATAGCTCACATCTTAGAAACTTTGGGGAAGAGGTCGGGAGTGAACTTCTGAGCTGCGCTGATACTGCCCCTAATCTTCAATGTACCCCTGCATCCATCAAACGCCACCCAGTCAATAAAGGAGAGAATGGATGAGTTGCAAATAGTAGAATAAATAAAAGGAGACCATTGAAACAGTCAATCTTCACCTCATAAAAGCCATCTGGGGATTCAAGTTCCCCGTGGCAAGCTTGACGAAATCTTCATCCTTCAAGGACAATGTTACATCGGGCTTTCCTTCATATGGCGCTAAAAATGCCAAATTATAAGCAATCAGAAACAAGGAAAAAGGGAATACTTGGAATCCAACTCATTTTGAAATCATTCCCTATACACTATCAACAAGGATGTAAAATCAAACTCATGACCAAACGAAGTTGCCTATGGCTGTTATTTCTCTGCACATAAACCCCATGAACATGTGAAAAAGCCTAACCACATGCAAAATGGAGTCAGCATAGAGGTACTAAAAAGCAGTTAGTAATTAGGAGGAGGACACTCGAATCTAGAGGGGTTTCCCGGTTGAAAATGGGACAAGGAAAATTAAGGAGCTGCTGCACTAGATGTAATTTGATTTTATCAATAGGTTCCATAGCTATATAGCTGGAGATGGAAGCAATAAGGACGAAAAACCACATTTTTCCACTGTATACACATAGAACATAAAACCAATGATCATGTCTCCCAACTCAAACTGAAATTCCAATTCCATCACAAATCAGAAAACAAAACCCACAATCAAACAAAGAGCATAGGAAAATCAAGAACCCTAACCTTTGGTAACCTCTCCTTTCTTGAGATCAATGGTGTAAACCACCTCATCAAATCCAATTTTCTGCAAAAATCAAAGAAACCCACGTTTACAAGAACTCCAAAACCACACATAACTAATCCCACACAGCTCAACACAATCAATACAGAGGTGGGTCTTCTTACCTTGGGTGCAAGATTGATCTGATAGACATAATTGATCTTCTTCTTCAGCTGTTGACCCTCATCTGTCGTTAGGTACTGCTTCAAAAGCTCTAGAATGGCAGCAGACTTCAGCTCACTCGCCATATTCTTGATGGTAGTGGTGGTATATGTTTCCTCACCGTGAGGGGAAATCGCAGAGAATACAGAATCTATTTATATCAGAGTACTACGAATGACTAGCTGGTGGTGGATTGTTGAGGATATTGATTACTACCGGTAAGTAGCAGTAATTGTTTGATTCAGATATATAAAGAAAACAATTTGGTTTTTCCTGCAATACTGGACTACGGTGGTGGCCCAATAGGATTAAATTCATTTTAATAAGAAGTAGCTAAGTGATTATGAAGGTAGTTGGTTGAGATTTGGTTTTTCGTTTCGTCATATTAATTGCAGAAACTAAACAAGAGTCACCAAAAGGTGGATGAGGTTTCAATATTAGGACACGCATCTCAATGTGTTTTTTCTTTATTTTTAATGTTTCGACGCCCGTCATCATCATCTGTAAAGTACTTGCGATTGTGGCGTGTCTTTATTACCATACCTTACCGTCCATGTTTGCCATGTCCGGTGGCCTGCTATTTTCATTTTCTTCCTATGAAATTAAACATATACTATTATTGAATTTCATTCTAAAATATTATTTATATTTCATAAATTATCAATGTAAAAAGATTTAGTCACATTAACAATAAAACTAGTGATTAATTTGTCTTTTTTTTTTTTTTGGTTCGAGCTACGTCTTCAGTTTTCTAGGGAAAAAAAGCTAGTGATTGATTGATGTCGATGATGGACTTTTTTGCCAATCCATGTAGATTTGAAGTGGAAGGGAAGAACTATTTTTGTGGGAGAGCAAACGTGATGGGGAAAAAGGTTGATCATTAAAGCGAGTGACAGGTAGTAGGTTTGGCTTCATAAATTGCAGAGTCAATCGGGTGGGTACGGTGGTTTCAATTTTCTCGGTTTAGGAGGGGGCCTCCTCCCTTTCATAGGCCTCGTATATTTCCACAAAACTGATGCAGCAAAGCGCCGGTCCTTCTCGGTGTTATAGATTCCCAGTGAAATATCAATTCGATGTGTGTAAATGGCTGAAATATATTCCTAAGAGATTGACATGAAACTGATACGTACGGGCTAAAAATAAATCACATTGTTTATTTTGTCTATTTTGTTTAAGCGCATGGCCGTTATCGGCAAAATATTTTTACACCAATGCTACACGCAACACACCAAATCCATGAAACAAAGGCAAAGGCATGGCTTGCACGGTAGGCAGGCACGCACACACACGTTACTATGAACCAAAGAGTTTCAACTTTCAACATTCAACAACCTTGATTTTTATTTTTATTCAAATTAAAATACTTGTAAGATTGTTTGTTATTTGATCTATGTATTCGTGCAATTTATATTGGAAATTTATCTGTGATATATGTCCTCCCAAAAAAACCTATGTTTTTGTTTGAGTTTATTTGACTTGTTTTTAAAGCATGCTTGACATGCATGTTCTTATTTTCATTTCATAAAAAATTATGATGCGCTTGGGTAAGAGACATGTTAACTCAATTAATGGTCAAAATTTTCACGAAAATATTACTAATGGTTAAAATGACCGCGAATTAGAAGAAAATAATCATTACCTGAAAAAGTTCAATCCAGTGGGGTTTGCAACATTACTGGAGTAAAGTTCTCTTTTTTCTTAGATTAAAACGGATGAGTTACTTTATCTCCCCAAAGGCACAAACCAACCAACCAACCAACACAACTTCTGTTAGCCTCTTCTCTTCCAAACTAAGAACCAAAGCCTGGGCTTTACCTCCAGAAAAAACTTCAATGAAGAAAATACTGATATAAGATAATCTCGTGCTAGAATCGTCCATGAGCCCACATTCTCTTTCGGGGTCCAATCCTTGGCCCAATAACAAAATAATACCATCTTTCGTTGCAGGCAAGCTCCACCGCGCATAACAAAAGAAATTGGGTCTTATTATGAAATAGAAAAAGAAGTTGGGTCTTACGAGGTCCTAAAAGGCCTAAATGTCGGGTCCAGTATTATGGGCTAAAACGTGCGCCCAACTAACTCTAGCAGGCGCCATGGAAAAGGAGAACAAAAACCTCAACTTCAAGAGTCAAGGAGGAAGACAAAAAATGGAAAATAAAGAAATAAAAAGAAAACCGAAGTTTGGATAGAATAATGAAGGGCAGAAAAGGCGAAAAAGAGGAATGGATGGATGTGGAGCATCGTGTCATCTCCTCATTCGAAGTCGTCAAGCCTCAACGGATATGGCAAAACCGCAAATTTTCTCTTCCTCATTTGTCACAGGTAAGTGGCCCAGTAACCTCTCTGTGAATCCTTTACATTTGTTGTTTCCTTCGCTTGTTCGGTTCATGACAACTCAAAACTACTTCAGAACCCATGATGTCCATTTGGTCAAAAGAATATTATCATTCATCGTATGCTCCTTTGTTCAGGACAATAAATGGATGTTGCTTTTTTTATTTCTACTCCTGTCGCGTGTATATATGTCATCACATCTTTTGGTCAATACTGCACTAACTGGTAATATGTGATTGATATAAGTTGCAAGATAGAAAATTTAGTAGCTTCGGTATGTTATAATGAAAGGACTTTTCCCACTACTGGAAAATGGTGGCCAGTGTTCCAAAATCGTATCTTTACAATTTTTTATTGATAATATTCGTATATTTTACTCTCTCTTTTTCTTCATCTTTTAATGTTGTTGTTCTTGTGAATCTTGGCAACCCTGATTTGTCGGTTCTTTTGTCTACATATGGAGGTGTGATTTTCCTACTTGGTAATAATAGTGCTTTATTTTTCTGGTTCTTGTTCCTTACAGTGATGGTTATCATATTGGACGTCACTCACCTGATAGAATGAGCTGAGGTTCTCGGATTGCGGAATATTTTTTGAAAGATCAGTTGCTCTACATCTTACAGCTGTTCTGATAGGTGAAAGAGTAGTTGTTTTCTTTTTGTATGCTTCACATTTTGAACAAGCAAGCCATAGATTTTGCTATTTCGGAAGGTTTCCGTATGTTGTCATGCTAAAGCAGAATATAGTATATTCCAAGGCGTCTTTCGGTTTTGGAGTCAGTGCTGATGAGCAAAATGATTCCCGGGCTCATTGCATTGTTCCAAGTGGGAGTCATAGCAGAATTGAAGATAAATCATGTTCTATGAGAGCCAAAATTCCTCTTGTCAATGGAATTTCAAGCTTGGATTTAGTGAAAAACAGCGACATGCTTCGATGTGGAAAGATAAAAGGTGTGGCTGATGGAAATGCTGCAGAATTATCTGAAGAAGACGATGATCTGTGTCCCGTGGATTGTGTCAGGGAATTTAAGACTGATGAGGAATTCTTTAGGATTCTTGAAAAAGCTAAAGAAACAAATTCTTTGGTGGTGGTAGATTTTTATCGCACTTCTTGTGGCAGCTGCAAGTATATAGAGCAGGGATTTGCGAAATTATGCCGGGGTTCTGGTGATCAAGAGGCCCCAGTAATCTTCTTAAAGCATAATGTGAGTATCTCTTATCTGCTGATTTTGTCTGGAGTCTGTACATTATCAGCATACTCATGCTAGCCACTTAACCAGACATCATTTACCACCAGCAGATTCTGTGAAAGGGATAGATTGTTTGGAGAACACTCCATATAGTACTATTAGGTGGTCATTAACTTGCGGGATGTAATATTCCTACCCCCAACCCAGAAAGGACAGGTTTGGTCAACCAATATCTCTTAAGTTCAGAAATGATATGAATTGACTGAAGTTGGCAGACAATGAACTGACCCTTATTTATTCTGGTGGGTAAACCACAATCCGTATCTAACAAATACAACAAAACTTTTGGTGTCGTGCTTTTATGGTTTGACCTGAAAATGAGGTTTCCATTGTGCTGTCACTGCAGGTAATTGATGAGTATGACGAGCAATCTGAGGTTGCTGATCGACTTAGAATTAAGGTAACCTGTGGCATTTGTTCATTCCCTTTCCTTCTATGATTCTAGTATAGCAGATAAACTATGCACTATTACATCTAAGATGAACAGCAGAAAAAGCAGATGAAAGCTTATGCATGAAATGTTTTATTTGCCCTTCCAAAAATTTGGCCACTCTATCCTTTGACTAAAACTAGCTCAACACTACTACTACGTATAAGAATCCTAACAGTCCTCAAGTTCTGTTAATGCTAATGTGTTACCGTATTCAGGGATTCTGTGAGCCACTTCACACTAATCTTCAGTCAAATTGCACTTCTTTTTATGATAAGTTAAATTGCACCTTGCACTGATGCAGACTGTGCCCCTTTTCCACTTTTACAAAGATGGAGCCCTATTAGAAGCATTTCCTACTAGGGACAAGGAGAAGATTACCGCAGCTATTCTTAAGTACACATCTGCAGAGCTCAAGATACAAGACACCTAAATCTAATATAGTCATTTCTTTCCAATTTTGCGTCTGCAGCCTTGTATTGATGCGGAAACAGAGTGACTAAGTGCATTTGAACATATACATTTGTAATAATACCCGGGATATTTCCCCTGAAAAACTAGTCATTGTATACGTTATTTACAGGCATCCGAAAACTATGATGGAAAGGAAAAGCCAAGCCAATAACAAGTCAATTGGATTTTCCTTTGTAGAGCTTTTATGGTAACTTGACGTTCATGTGCTGAAC
Organism: Turnera subulata; assembly: GCA_028386065.3. Lineage (NCBI taxonomy): Eukaryota > Viridiplantae > Streptophyta > Magnoliopsida > Malpighiales > Passifloraceae > Turnera > Turnera subulata. The sequence goes on along the minus strand of JAKUCV010002753.1, from coordinate 400,089 downwards.
GTGTCAGTCATTTGGAGCATGGTTAGCATGGAACAAGTTGTTGGTGTCTCGTGAGAGATGTAGCAGCCACTTTGTATGAAATCTCATCATTCTTTATCTCGAGTAATTGGCTACCCTAGCCTTTGTAATTCATTCAATATTTGAATTTTCATTCATTACATTGGCAGATTTGAGTTTAAGCACGAATTACCCTCCTACTTGTAGGACTATCTTCTTTTTGTTGTAAGCTTATTATTTTCTCTTTGACTTTATCTGTACTCTGATAGATTTTCCTGAATTTGAACAAATTGACTGCTTTAGGAGGCTGGTCTGGCTGGTCTTGTACTTAGGTGACCGGCCATGTATGACAGTTGACTGGTCAGTCCTTGCTTTCCGTCAAGAATGACTTGCTAGGGTTGGTGTGTTTGTGGGTGGAGAGGGAAAGCAGCCTCTGCGGAGGACATGTCTTTTATCCTGAAATGGTGGAGTAAACTATCCAACTCGAGCACGGTTCAGGTTCGACTTGATGAAAGAATACCGAGTTTGAGCTTGAGCTCGATCGAGTTTGATTTAGTTTCATTATCCATGCTCAAGTTCTGCTTGTTACATTAAATTTTGCATAAGCTTGGTTAAGTTTAGCTGGAGTATGTTTGTTTAAGCTTGAAATATCCAGTTTTAGACAAACTTAATTAGTTAAAGGCTTAAATCATACAGCCTGTTAGGTTTGATTAGAAACTCAATCCTAATGAGTTGAATACCTATAATCAAGTACTCAACTTTGGGCCAAAAAAAAATCAACTCAACTAAAGTTCAACATCTTTCTTCTAGCCATTCTTTGGTAGCTGGCGAATAACTTGGTAGAGTGGCTAGTCGCACATGACCCATGCTATTCTTAAAGATCAAAGTTATGGTACAAACTGTTACTGTAGAAATTATTGCGCATCTGGTGGTGACTTTTGTGTACCACAGGAAAGGCCACGGAAATGCCACGGGATTCCTATCAGGATAGCGGGATGAGGGTTTGGACCATGACAAGGTTCTTCAAAAATATCATCATAAATGGAGCCGGCCACCGAGGAAAGTGCCATGGTCTTAACGCCATCAAGCTCTAGTAGCCACATTTTACTAGGGTCCCACGAGCAACACCTTAGGGGTTGCAGTTAGCAAGGATTGTCGTTCTTTATGGGGTGCCTTCCAGCCAGAAGAGACCATGCTTTTCTGCACCAGGCCAACCAGATAGCACCAGATGGCTTTCTCGCAGCCTCTGGAGAAAGAGCCCAAAAGAATGGGAGGCCATGGCCACTCTTCTGTGACAGACACGTGGCTACGGCCAACAGACATGATGTTACTCAAATGAGCAGCTTCTCCTTGTCAGCTTGTCACACATACAGGAACCAGGTAGATTGATGATGATAGGTATATTAGTAGTAGTAGTTAAAGTCCTTAAAAAGCCAGGAGTATATTATTATATAATAATCTATGTAAAAGGTACAAAATAAGAATGGGTAGATAATAAAATGGAGAACATCCCCCAAGGCAGAATTTTTTGCAAGGGGGATGGCTAGCTTGCTAGACCCTAAGAATCAAGAAGCAAAAATGAACAATATTGTCTTTTTTTAACTCCTAATTTGGAGGGTAATGGCCTCTCTGCTAATTACTAAGAGCAGCCACCCTTGCAGTGCTAGATTCTTTCCAAAATCTGGCTGGAAGTCCATGCATAGGCACCGGGAATGGACCATATTGAGTTCCAGTCTGCGATCCCACCACTTCCCACCTGCAAGCAAAATCCAAGAGAGTTCTTGTCATTTATATGCATCCAGACAACCAGGGAGATCCTCAGCATCAATTACTGCTGCTGTGCTGCATGTCCTACATGTTGTGTTCTGATAACACGTTCTTTTTTTCTTTTTCTTTTTTTTTTTCCTATTCACAATCAATCAATACTGTTTAATCCCATGTGGAAAAGGAAATCAAAGGCATATGTTGATGTGGTCTTGCAAAGTGACTGGTCCTAAATGAGTTTGTAAGAACAAAGTTTAATGGGAAAATAGTTAAATCCCCTTGTAGGGGACCAAGAGGGGCAAAATTTTCCAGATTTAACCAAGTAAGCAGACAGACAGACAATAGAAATTGGTTGTAATTTTCAGCCAGATCATGCACCTGAACTTGGTGACCAAATGGTGGATCATAATAAGCATCTCCAGCTTGGCCAACTCATTTCCTGGGCAAGCGTGTACTCCACTTCCAAATGGCATAAATGTATTGGGTTTTGGTGCAACCTGCACAAATGAGAAGAGCAGGAAGATATGAACATTTTGATGAATTTCCTTAGCCATAAACCTGCAAATGATAAACTTGGATGACACACCAGAAATAAAATGAATGTTAGCCCTTACCTCAAATCTCGAGGGATCAAATTTTTGAGGATCACTAAAATATTCTGGACTGTGATGAATGTTCCTGAATAATGGCATAACCTTCCAACCTTTCGGAATCAGATATCCTGCCAAAAAGTTTTCCACATTGGTTCAGTCTGTCTATCCTTAAGTGTGTGCAAATTCTTTCTGGCCTACTTAATACAAGAGAAGAATATCTACTTTGCTCAATATCTCTTAAATCTTAGTAAAATGAACATGTATTTTTTTTCTTACCTTTGTATTCAACATCAGCCACTGCCTCTCTAAAAGTAAAAGATATAATGGATGCCATTCTTAAGCTCTCTAGAACAACCTGCAAGTCAACAATTTACTGTATTCAGCAACTCATGAAGAAAACAAAATTTAGAAATTAACTGTAACAAATGCCTTCCCAAATGATAAAGCTAGCGATGCCTAGTATTCTAGGTAGGAAGTACATAATTGCCTACCTTTTGAGAATGTGTCATGCTTCTTGTTTGACTCCAACTCAGTGGCCGATTTTCTTCATCATTCAATTTGAGTATTGCCTCCTGTTCAGCCTGTCCAAAGATAGTGGCACACATATTAATTAAAAACCAATTAATACAACCACTATGCCCTTCACATTAAATTCAAAGACAAGGACAAGGAGTGAATGAGAAGAGACCATTGGTTTGTCTAGTCTCTACAAGCATCTGGCCAATTCCTGATCAAACTTTTTTTGTTTTTCTTTTTGGGTATAAATTGAAGTCATACCTTTACATCCTCTAGAAGTTTCGGGTGGTCATGGAGGTATTTGACAATCCATGTCATGGCACTGGCTGTTGTGTCTTGGGCAGCAAAAAGCACTCCAATAATGTTATCCGCTATTTGATCATCAGTTAGAACTTCTCCTTTCTCATCTTTTGAGTTTAGTAAACAGCCTAGAAGATCCCTTTCGAGTAGTCTCTTCTCTTTCCTTTCACAAATTATTTGACCAAGTATCTTACTTAACCTCTTCCTTGCCTGAGGAAAACAAGTACAATACAAGAGTTTATTAAAATATTGAAGGCCTAGTGTTATTAGTACATTGAACCATTTTCTAATTGAAAATGCACCAACTAGTTTTGCTTACCTCCATTGCCTTCCTGTAAGGGAATCCAGGGATGTTTGTTGGAAATGAATTATAACCTTTATCCACAATGCTATAGTTCTTCTTCAACTCTTCCCTGTAATGGGATTCCAGATGGCCGAAAATTGCCAGTATACCTACTTCAAAAGAAAACTGAGAAAGAGAAGCACAGTTGATGAGAAACTCAAATAAATAGTGATAATCTAATTGATGAAACATATAATAAGTAGTTGGCACGTCACAAGAAATATAATATAATATGGTATAAGGTCGAAGTAATGAAATTCACAAGAGAATTTACCACTTTAAGAAAGCAAGGGGTGTAACAAAGCTTTCCTAGAAGTGGAAAAGTGCTAATAAAAAAATTGAGCCAATCATTTTGTGTTTTGAGTATTGTCGACATTAAAAGAACTGGAGTCACATGATAAACCATCGATCCCCTACCTTTTTCAATTCTTGAAAGGTGTTAATTACACGCCCGCCATCCCATGAATCTAAAGTGGAGGATGCAGCTCCAGAAATGTGAGGGGTCAAGTTTCGAATGACGTCGAGAGACAAGGAGCCCTGGACAAGCTTCCTTAGGCGCATATGGTAGTCTCCTTGGTGGAAGAAGAGAGCCGATGGGCCGATCAAGTGTTCCTTACTTTTGGGATAAGTTGGCTTGAACAAATGAGCTTGAGTGACCAACACAAACCGAGCAGCCTCAGGACTCGCCAGCATAACACAAGGGCAACCAAGAATATGGGTCTTGAAGATCTCTCCATACCTATATAACACCCACATTCACACATGAATATGTATACGTATATTCAATCATGCTCATGCTCGAAACTGGGTTGGAAGTTCAGAAACTTGTAAGCAAAAGTTAGGAGGGAAGAAGAAGAGAAAAAGGGCTACACACACACACCTCTTCTGCTTGGAAGCAAAAAAGACCTTTGGATCCTGAGAGTAGAGCTGAAGAGTCTCCCCAATGTAAGGCCAACCCATTGATCCTGGAGGGAGCTTAAAAGTTTGGTGGGCATCTTTCTTTTCCCTTCTTCTAACTATATATGATACTAGAGTAAGGAGTAAAAGGAAAACATAAACGAGAATCCCGCCCATCTCTCTTTTGTTCTTGGTGTAGGGTGTTTGTTTATAGGGGGAGCTTTAGCAATAGTCTCGTCGTAGTAAAATGGAGGGGTTTTTCGTTAGTGATCCTTGTCATATGGAGAGGAGGGAAGCGGATTTTATAGAGGGTGTGTGTGCGCGATGAAGACAAAAGGACAAATGTCCTCTTGCAATATCTAATTAACCCCCAGCGAATCCAGCCAAAGGTGTAAATTTATTCTACAGGGATAATATTTACTTTTTATAGCTTGAACCTGTAATATTTTGTTCTGATTCTATCCTTGTAAGCCATCCTGTTTGATGATGTCCAAAAAAATGTGTCTCGATTTGTTCCAACAAGTTTTTTCTAACAACCAAATCCTCATCAATGAATGCATAGAAAACAAGGAAATGGATATATCACAAATTAAGTTCATCCACAATTTCCCTCTTTGTGGGTTACATACAATTAACCAACCTCTCAATGCTAATCTCTGCTTTTCTTCATGTATATCCTTAACATGCCAGCTTGCCAAATCTGGGTAAGACCGACCAATGTTTGAAATCTCTTATCTGTATTTTTGTCATTTTGCAAGGATTACACAGCCATTTTTGGTGTCTAAAAACTTTCCACTGCTTACACAGTGCCATGCCATATACCCCCCCATTTAAAGTAACTCGTCTCAGATAATTAGAATCAATTTACATTTTCATGATTTTTACTTTCTTTGACGAATTTTTTTTGACAGTTATCAACTTTAGAAGCAAATGATAAGGATGCATGTCACCAAGTGTTAAATGCGTTCTACTAAGCTATTATAACTCAAGTTCTTTTCTATCTTTTTTTATTATTATTTTTAGAGCTTTTCTATCTTTCTTAATATATAAATGATTGGCCACAAGAAGAGATTTTTTTTTTTTTTAGGGGGATGCGAATTTGAGACCTTCAGCCCTACTTGAATATCACTTCAGCTATAGCTCATCCTCCCAAAAATGATTGCTTTTTAAGGTGTCTACATTTCTCTCTATTTTCATATTTTTATTTTTATTTTTAAAACAATGAAGAAACAAATCAGATTTTTTTTTCTTGGGAGATGAAATCAAATTATTGTTATATTCTTTCTTTTCCAGACTTCTACCGGCTGCAGTAAAAGTCTAATTTTGAATTAATATGAAAATTTGAAAAAATTAAAAATTTCTCATGAATCAAAAATTTTTGACGCCTAGCATTTATTATAATTATAATAATTAATATTAATGGAAAAAATTGTAGTAGTCTGCAAGCCGATAAACTTGAGCTCATATCTAACTTGTACATTGCGGAAAAAGATTACACCATGAAAAAAAGAATCTCGAACCAAACAAGCAAAGCAGCAAATACATGGAAATATTAATTGGAAAACAGAAATTATAAGCAACAGTAAACATCCTAGAAATATAGATGTAAACATCTTCCAATAAATAGTATGACAACACTATATTAACTGTCGATGAAGATAAGAAGTCGTGTATCTCATTCTCATTCCGACAAAAACAAAATTGTATCTCATACTCATTGTTTCATTAATTTAATTAATGCCTGATGTTAAAGGATAAGTTTTGATGCATCTTACAGTTAATGCATATTTGACTACATGATTTGATGATACTTAAGAAAACTGAAAAAAGAATGAAACTTCTGTTATCGTTATTACAGTTAATGCGTACTTGACTAGTCGGATCCAATTCTTTAATGCATCCCTCGTCATGGCTATTAAAAAAATAAAAATAAATCCTTCATGAAATAAAAGTCACGCATAGCTGAAAAAAAAAATCATTTAGAATGTTAATAGAAATGATTTAATGAGTCAATCATTTACATTTATGGATCATCAAACCCTGCTCACGTTAAGCCCCCATTTCTACCAAAAAAAAAACAAAAGGAAAATTAAGAGCATATGTAGAAATGCTGGCATAACATAGCTCAATGCCAAAGCCCAAAAGATATTCTACTTGATATAAAACAAAAATGTGCATGCTTCCTTATTACTATATATATAGAAAACACAGAAAATATACATATATATGTACCAATCGCCACCCAGTATCCACCATGAACTTAATTTTCTTAGGTTTCGGACAAATTTTTTTTTCCATATCTTCTTGATTTTACTAGAAATAGATAGAAGGACATGATCGTGGCAAAGATTTGAAAGCGATTAAAAAAAAAATGGTCGGAGAAAAAGATTTAAATCAAATAGTGGTAATTAAGACACGGCTGGAAGGATGGACACATTTCTAGGTATTCAAGACAAAAATGATCTTTTGAATTTTGATGATCACTACTTCTTGTTAGGTAGATTGGGCAGGTGATCCATATGCATGTTTGCCACCGCCATATTTATTTTTCCTTAATTAATTTGCCAAGAAACAACTAGCGTACGTTTTCTATGACTTGAGCCTTCAACCTTCTTGGATGTACAGGAGAATATTTAAAGGAGACAAGCTCTCATGCATTGACCCTGTAACTTGAAACAGTTGGGTTTCTCTAACTTCTAACAGTAATTACAGCCCCTTAATGTGCCACTTTTGACCAAAGTCGATGCATCCAGATGAACTAATGACTATTAGAGATTTCGAGTTAGTAGTAGTCGTTTAATTAATACGTAAAACTTTCTTTTTCTTGAAAAGATTATAGAAAGATCATATATCCAAACAAATCTCCCATGATACGTTGAAAAGAGTTGCCGGTTAGTATAGTAGCTAGTCATATGTTTGTAAACATACCGGAAATAGTTATTTCTATTGTTCACTTAGTTTCCACCTCTACATTCTAAACATAATAACACTAGAAAAAATTCTAGTTAGGTACCCACTGCATTGCTACCACGTCATATCCTATTAGTAATATTGATTGCTAATAGCCTTTGCTTTTTGGGTCTAGAGACATTACTACTAGTTCAAAAGAGATAGATAATTGGGTTTGCAATCCAAACAGCTGAACCGAATAATACTAGGTGATTTTGTTGTATTTCGTTTTGCTATATATAGCCTGTGACAAAACCTTTTCATTCTTTCTTCATCTCTAATTCAGATGTGGCATAAGTTTTATTAAACATAGATTATACATAATTCAATTGTTGACATTTACGATCGGAACTTTTATATTGTTGCCTTGTTTATTGATTTCAAAACTCCAATCGAATCGTATTGGTGGTTTATCTCCCAACATCTGTAGTGTAGACCAGTATTATCAGAGCTTGACCAGACACCGATCCTGAAAAGATCCTAAATCATGGCTCATTGGTCAGACCGAGTTCGACTTGGAGGTTCAATATAATTGAACCGGCATAGTAATTATTATATAATTAATATTTAATATAATATATATTCTTATTTGTCTATAATTATAAACTAAAGATAAATATAAAGTTTAAAAATACAAAATTTCATTAAAAATACTATTTTTTTGTAAAATAGGGTGAAAATAAAAAAATATTAGCATAATTATGATTTAAAAATGACCCGATCGGGTTACCGATTCAACCGAGTCACAAAAAACTGGGCGGATCATCTGGTTTTCTCCGGGTCAATGTCTTATCCATTAAAGGAATTGATTTTTTTAATAGTCAAATGAGATTAACATCGTCCATTAAAGGAGGATTGATGTTGTAGATACGAACCACTTATTGATTATTGAACCGGTACGAAACAACATGTATTTTTTTGTTTGATGATAAAACAAAAAACAACATGCACTTGAAGGATACCATTAAATGACGAAGTTTCATCCTTAATGAGGGCCCAAAATTAAGAAGACTCAGAATCGGGAATACACAATTCTCCATCAAATTACCTAGTATTTCAAACTGTTTGTTTTTTTTTTCTTTTAGTAAAGCAAAACCACAATAGAATACAAAATTTATGAACCTCTTGATGATCGTGGGTAGAACGGATAACGTCATCTTAGAGGAAAAGTTTTAAACCTGAATTTATGTCCACAAGCAGATTATGGTCAGAAATCGAAGTCTTATGAAAAAAAATCTGAAAGTCATCAGCTTCTCCTTCTCCTTCTCCCTTCTTTTTTCCTTTTTCCTTTTAGAGGAGATAGGAATCTATTTTAGTAGAGATAGGAATCTATTTTAGTAGTAGTAAGGCTAAGCAAACAAAGTGGCATCCAGCTCAAGTGTCGGAATTCTTAAGATCTCCGACCCGCCCGTGTTCCCAATGTCGGACCCCCCAATCGGATTTTCAGATTTCATTCTTTTCTCTCTCTGGTCCCACTATCTGTTGGGCCCCATCCTTTGTCACCGTGTACGGAATTACGTGGATTGCAGACGTGGAAGTCTCCAGAGACTGGGCCCCAGGATAGTAATAGTAGGTTTTTTTTAAGTTTTAACTTAGTGTAGTATATATATATATATATTTTTTGTCTCCCAAAATCCAAATCTCCGGCTTTTCTTTTTTCCTTTGGTTTTCAATTTTTTCCTGAAAAAATGAGAAGAGCAAAAGGAAAGAGGAGGAAAACAGGGTTCCTAGTATCGTGTGAGGTGTCCACCATGAGGCTACCATGACACTTGTAAGAATCCTGATGGTCCATCTCCAGAAACTTCCGATACGGTGTGACCCACTTTTATTTTATCAAGCCGTCTTATTGGTCAAATGTGTGCTTCTTTTTTTTTATTATTATTTTTTGGGGTGGAGGTTTTCTTGAAAGGGATCCTTCATTTTGCATGGAAAAAAGAAATAAAATGAAAAGATTAATGTTCATACTGTTATAAATAAATTATGGTGAATATGATTGTTACTATCCAGTAAAACTCTTAAATTTATTTCTGGTAAAATTCTTTACCATATATCAAACTTTTATATGGATTTTTCTTCTACCTCCTCTGTCTTCATCTTCACCACCTAAATCCATGTGATATTAATTCTTATAATCCAACCTAATTTATTTGTTTTTATCCTCCTATTTTTACTTATAAATACCCCCTTCATTTTCATACACACACACACTTATAACCCACCATAAACTTCACTCTCTCTTTATTTCCATACACCTCTCTTCACCATCTCCCTCCATCTATATTTTATTATTCTTCATTATAATTATTATCAAAGTTGTATTATTACCATTAAAATTATATTACTACTATCAAAAATAGATTATTACCTTGATCAAACTTGTATTATTCTATAAATGAGTGAATTTCATCCCTCATTTTATAACACATAGCGCTTTGTATTATCCTTTGTGGATTTTATCCTTTTTATTGTCCCAAGAAGAAATGTTTTGGGCACCTACCCAGATATTTAATGCGTGTTTTGTCAATGGCCGGTGTAGGGTGGTGCAAATGCAACCATATCGTCATTCCTGTAAACAAAAAATGGAGAGCAAGTTCTCTCTGCTCGGTTTTTCATTCTTTGACTTGTGAAATCAGCCTAGGAAATGGCAATAGAAAGTAAATTAAGGACTGTGACCCGATTGAGTTCTTTTAATTTTTACGAATAAGCTTATTGAAACTATAATAATATCCACATTTGCAATTGCAATATGGACTAGTCATAAAAAATAATTGAAATATCATCATATTCTTATATCTTAATAACAAAATAAAAATAACACAACAAAAACTAATACACATATGATTGGCTAGAATAATAGCTCAAAGGACTAACTCAATCTAAGAACTTAAGTTATTGGACTAAATTATAGAAAAAATTCATAAGTTGAATCTAAAAACTTAAGTTATTGGATTAAATTATAAAACAAAACAGAGCCATGCAGAAATCAAGAGAGACATCTAGAAGTCTCAACTCATCTCGTACATCAAAAGCATTTCTAGCTAGCATATCTACTACAAAGTTAGTTTCACGATAATTGTGATGAAAGCTGACCGTCTACAGGGCGAACAAGGAGTGAATGCACTCTAATAGAGGTAGATGTTCCAACCTACTAGATAGTTCATTGTCTAGGATTCAAGTCGGTTCTTCGTTGTCTGTTTCCATGATCAAGTGAGTTATGCTCATGTCCCCTGCAACATATAGAATCCTAAATAGCTCACAACTCCGCTTGGAAGCTTGTGCAAGGGCGTAATCTATGGATAAAACCTTTGCACTGTTTTCCTACCCACTCGCGATCCGACACCTTTTTTATATATATGAAGGTACCTTTTTTAATAAAAATTTAGCTTAGTGGAAAGCAAGGCCAGGGAGGCTATTGGAATTTGAACTCTCAACTTAATATCTTATTTTAAGATAAATAACCAAACAATTTTTGAAACCATGTTATATTATAAAAAATAATTTAGTGGTGGTCAAAATTATATCTTTTTTCATTAATATGAATCGAATCATCACGTGTGTTTAGAATGAGAGTACATTTTTCCTAATTCATTTTTTTAGAAAAGCAGCACGTTATATGACCCTCTCTAGTATTATTGCATCGTCAATATATCAACCATTTTTCTACTCAAAATTGGTACTATGTAATAAAAATTTAAAAAATTAGAAGAATATATATGTCTAGCATAAAATGATATTCGTATTATATACAAGAATTGTCCTCATAATGATTCATCAGCTAATGTAGTAGCATATATATTACTATTTTGAAGGATGGATATAGGTGCTATACCTTGAATTGCATAAGGGGACAGATTGCTAGCTTGAAACTCCACTGACCAATTAAGTGGCGACACTTGTAGCCCGTATGGTTGGGTGTAATCGGAATTTTAAGAATAGATTCTATTTGATTCCATTCCATTACATGGGCCATTAGAGTAGTGAAAATCTTTTTTTTTTTCAAGATTAGAAGCCTCGGTTCTGATTATTAATCGGTGTAGACCGTTATAGTGTGCCAATTCTCATATTTTCCCGTTTAAATCCTATTTCAGTGTGCAAACTATTTGTATTATGTTTCTACAATCTGTATGCAATTGTGTATATCACAACAATGTGGCTTACCTAATTGAATTTAAGTGAGCAATGTGGACTCACTATTTCCAACATTTGTGCTTAGTGGTAAAATCTTTAGTGAGGCATATATATGGCATCATGTCCACAAGTGAAAAAATGTCAAGATCATGATTGCATGAAGGAGTACCCTACATTCTGATCAAAACAAAGGAGTACCCTACAGGGCTCCCCACAAAAGTAAGTGAATGGCATTGACACAATCATTCAAATCTTGATTTTGAGCTGAGTCGGATCTGGGTTTCTCCGTCGAGATGGATTATTCAGCCATATCCTACTCAATTTTTATTTTCATGAGATTCTCCACTTCCTTGTGCTGCTGATGAATGAGCCAGGAAGTGATTTCGACAGTTTAATTATATATAGACATTAGAAGTATCTCCAATTTTAGACACCTCTACTGGTTCAAAAAATAAGAGAACTTAGTTCTCACCAAATGAAAAAAGAACTCACATGACATTGTTTCTCAAACTTGCTTCAGATGATTGCCAAATTACGCGCCCATATGTGGAAGGTTTAGTCAAATTTCCATTCTTTTTGTAAGGGTTTTTTTTTTAACAAAAGGTTTTAAATATCCACATTAATATAGTATTCTATGGATGTCAAGATCATTTCTTTCCCTTCTTTTTCTCCTTCAATTGCAAAGCATTTGTGGAGGATGTGACACATTTTGCAGTGTGTTTTTGTTCAGATAATTGGTAGGTGATTAGACTGTGCAGGTAGTGTGGTGTAATTGCTGTTTGTTTGTTCTACGTTTTGTTATTGTGGTATTATATAGTCGGTACGTGTCGATTGCTTGCCTAGAAGTCAGAAGTAAGTGATCTGTTATCTCAATTCTCAATGGCCTGAAAAGAGAAGTGGTTGTCGGGCATTATGGTCTCGTGTAATGTTTGACAAAGTGAATGTTCTTTTGAATTCTTTTTCTCCCCTCTATGGCTCTCACTCCGTTTTGGACATTTTCCATTTGTTTGGTGAACTTGATGAGATTCGAGCTAAAAAGGACCTACACTTTCTAGATGATGCAAATTATAACAAATAAAGGAAATGTTGGGTTACTTACCGAAAAAACTCTGTGGTATTATTATGCAATATTAAACCGAAGTTTCCATCCATTTGATTTTATTCTTTTTGTTCATTTTAAATATTTTTTCAATAATAGAATGTATGGATTATTTGATAGTAGCATGTCCCCTATTTTTGAATTCTTGGTTTGTGAACTTAACACCTATCCTCTTTATGTTAAAACCAAATCTTGACGTATCCCTAATTGAAATCGACATGAGGTGTAAAACTAAAGTGAAACCAAGATAGAGAGGTGGCTCTATCCGAAAATTTTGAGAAAGATAGGCTAATCCTATATATGTTGACTATTAGTTGAAGGAGGTTGGGAGATTAGTTCGGTAGTCGACTGGGATACTCTTCTAATATAAAAAAAAAACCGGAAATATTAACATAATCTTTCATTATTCAAAGGCAATAAGTGATGAACATAAGATGTAATAAGATAAAGATTAATTAAGAGGTTGATCACATGATTCGTCCCCCACTCGAGGCAATCGATATTCTTTATACCCTACCCCAATCTGCCAACATTATGTCCCTATACTTGCACAAATTGATTTAATTGGTCCGCCATCTTGATTAAATCACCAATGTGGGATGAATCTCAGGTAATATGTCAGCATTTACAGGGACCATTTATGTGATTAACCCTTATTATGTGACTGTTTATGGTACTCATGGTTGCTTTCAACATTTTAAAATGCAGATCGCTTTCTTAGAAGAATACAAATTGTATACATTCTTCCATCTCTATATTCATTCTTTGTAATGACACGTTTTGACGATGCATACATTAGAAAGCTCAGTGTTTGTGTCTACTCATCAGAGTGTACTACTGTGACAATTAACGAACTGATGAGAATCTATTGCACTATGGATGTCTCTGTATAAAAGTCCAAATAATGATATGCGTTTTAGTTGTCCACTCGCATGCCTAAGGTTTACTAATAAATGATACTATACACTAAGTACTAGTAATGGCCTTTACACAAAGTAGTTTAGGATTTCAGGATATTTCAGGATTGTAGGTTGGCTCTTTTCAGGAGGACATTGTGAATTGCCTTCCAGTTTTCAACAAGGACAATCAAGCATGGAAGGAAGTGCAGGACTAGTACAGTAGTAGTGCCTTGCAGGTGTCAGATTTTGAATGTCACTTTGGCTATTCAATGTCGGACACATGGGTGATGTAGATGGATCTCCTAGTTCTTCCTCTTGACAGGGAAATCTCTTCAAGATACTGGGTTCAGCAAGTTCGGGCAGGTGTCATCTTCTAATATGCCCTTTGACATTCCGTGGAATTCAATTTCTGATACTGTACAATATTGTGAAAATTGAAGATAACAAAGGATGGAGTTTTACACGGTTCATCGTTCGAGAAGAAAATAGTTTTCCTTAAACAAAGTTTTGGGTTCCGTAATTGAGTTAAGAAGACAGTTAACACTCAGTCTTAAATTTGTTGGGTTAAATACCTTTTTATATACCTAGAGTTTCTATTTTGTCCTCATGGGTTCTTCTGGAAATTTTGTATCATTTTTATGTATTTTGAGTTTCAATTTTTGTGTATCTCGGTTAGTCCGGGTGAAGATATGGCCATCTGTCCTGGTCAATTTGACACGTGGCACGATGTCAAGTGAAAATTTTGTGGAACCCACAAACTAGAATATTTGATAAATAAGGTGGGATCCATAATTTTATCCATGTAGCGCTAATAGGATTGCAACACGTATAAAGTGGACTCGAACAGGTGGCCACATCATCTCTTATGTTGTCTGAAATGTACAAAAAGGACAAAATTGAAACTCAGAATACATAAAAAAGGCATACAAATTCCGAGATATAAGCTCCTCACGAAAAAAAAATTATAGGTATATAAAAAGTGTTTAACCCTAAATTTGTTGGGCCGAATCGCTCCTTAGCGGCTCTAATCCTATGGATGTCGTTGCAAGCTTACAGTGGTTGTTCAAATAAGATCCTACCAAATCCAAAAGGATGGGCCAACACAAGTGTATAATGTCTACTCCACATAAGCAATTTTTAGTGACTTGCACAGTCCGTACATTCTCAAAGTATTTACTCACGGGTTAATTATATTTTACCCCCATGAATTTTAGTTGCCAAAAAAACTCACCATCTAAACTCTTTTTCCCGACAATTTGCTCCCTAGCTAACTTTAGTTAAAAAACAAATCACTACTTGAACTTTAGTTCAAAAACAAATGAGGCACTTTTTCGACAATTTGCCACCTAAACTCACTTATAGGCCTGTTATAGTTTTTTTGCCGTTCTTTATATACAACTCACTTAACTGATGAAATGATATTTACTGTCTTATTTTTTACAGAAAAGTGATATTTATTCTATCATCACGCGTTCACCAACTATTTGAAATAATTACCTGGTTAAGTATGAGTAGTGACCTTCAGGGTCATATAAATTTTAGAAACATGAAGTGTTGTCTAGATTACTCTAGGAAGAACTGATAATAGTTGCAATCTATCTACAAAACAATTAAGGATCCATAGTTCAAAATAGAAATATCGAAACCAATCTTTCCTAACATCCTATTGTATTCAAAGAAATCAAGGCTCAGAAAAATTGAATAGTGACAAGAGAAGAGAAACGATGAATAGTGTTAGCCTCTTCTTTCGTGAGAATGTATTATGCTCAATCAATGTGATTTTAGAGTGTTTATAATATGAGATGAGTTTTACCAACTCTTGTTGTAAAATTGGTATGTCTGGATTTCATTTCGTACAGATAATAAAAGAATAAAAGAGGCTATGGGGACCTATATGTTTCGCATCCCTTTCATGAATCTTGGGGTTTCTGAATATATTTTTATTTGAGCTTGCATGTATGTACTCCCTCCGTTTCAATATCACTGTCGTTCTAAGTTTTTTTATTTTTTTCATATTAATTGACATTTTGCAATAATTAATGTATGTCAGATTTTTTTTCCAATTTATCCCTATTAATTAAAGTCTCTAACAACCTAACTACTACTCCCTAACAACCTAGCTAGTACTTAGGTAATTATTGCGATCTTAAATTAAAGATTACTATCCTTGTTCATTATTCATTCCATATGAGGAGGATTTGACAGGCAACTACTCATTAAGAAGCAACTATGACCAGAGATATGGAAGAAAACCAATGACGCTAGAGATAGCTGCAGCATTTAATTCTTCGGTAGATATGAACAATTTTTTTTAGATTAATTATTGTTGGGATAAAACCTTTGGCTGATTTGGATTGACTGGGAGAAAAAATGGGACTCTAGAACATAAAACCTAGAACATAGGTTATAAAAATTTGTATTTTTATTAAAAGATACTTTAGATCCTTTAAGATAAATTTGTTGGTATCAAGATAAATTATTACATTTCTTAATTATTGTGCCATAACCTAGAACCACAATTATATTGAAACCGAGGGAGTATAGTTTATAAACATTAGCTAGATTTTCGACAAAATTAGAAAATCAACATCAGCAAGATTCTATCTGTCTGCTCACGTCAAGAGGCACAAAGAAAGTACGTCATGGTTTGTTCTATCTCTCTTGACTCTTGATCAAGAAGGAAAGAGAGAAAGCCTTGCTCTTTTTTTTTTTTCTTTAACTAGCTAGCTACTTGCAAGCAAGAGTGCATCATTTCATTAGTATCATCGGTAAGGGTGGCCCTGCAAATTCCCTAGATTCTATATTATATAGTAGTGTTTGATTTGGTGGTTTGCATTATTATCGTACCAACTCGAGCTCACTAGTTCGAAATTTTATTCCATCATGTTTTCTCCAGATGAAATGGAGAGAATGCTCTTCTGCATCATGTGTAATCCAAAGTCGAGCTCACAAGTAATTTACTAAACAATGCTCAACCTAATAGCGGCAAGATAATACTGTCCCCCTAGCCATGACATCATTTTCCCTAACTATAACCCTGAAAATGCAAATATCATACGATCCAAGTATACCAATCATATCAATTCATAAGCATGCAAATTCATATGGGTTTGCCCTTGCAGTACTGTCGTTATACAACCTTAACTAGTGCCCCAGAACTATGGCTTTTCTCACGTACCATGGCCAGTTTTCCGGAACTTGAGCAATCCGCTAATGTCGACAAGGTCAAAAGATACGTACAGAAAATAGAGATCTATTAAAGTAAAGATGATCAAAAAGGAGAGAATATTCATGGATTAATTCTTTTTGACCCTTTATAAAGTTAAGGTCCATTCTTTCCGTTCCAAATTGAGACAAATATGCATATGCTTATCTTTCTATCCAAGATCCTGTCGATCGACCCACACTATATATCTCCAACCCTTTTTTTCTCTTAATGTTAATCTCCAAATCTCTTTTACAGTACAGTACACATGCATGAATAAAACTGTCAACAAGAACAAACAAGAAAGTGGCTCCTATATACATTGCAACCTCCTGCATTCTCTCTTAGTAGAATATTCTTCTAAAATCTAGCTTCATGCATGCGAGACACAAACAAACAAAATCAAGACCTGGATTTTAACTGTGCAGGGAAATGATAGCTGTTCAATGAAGATGTCCCTGAGCTTGTCAAATGGCAATTGAAACAATACTAGAACATTTTGGATTACTACCTTAGTACTAGTACTATGTTAAATGCACAAAAACATTGACTAAGCTGTTACTAAATCATAGGTTGACAAATGCAAGGAAATGATAAGAGGGTGAAAAAGATAAAGCAAAAGCAGTTTGCTTTATAATTTTGTTACATACGGCAGACAGTGACTCCATGATCAATCGATCAGTGAAAAAAGGGAGATCGAGATTCTATAGCTAGCTGTTCATCATAACCATGGCTCTCAAAAAATTGTGGTTGAAGATGAATGCTGATTAATATCCGCATCTAATCATCACCCTGCAACCAATGAGATGATCCTGAGGAGGACCTACATTGAACTTTCATCATGCCACATCACAATTTCCAGCTGTAGTATCCCCAAAAGTGAATGAATTATTGGCTATTGTGGTGAGGTAAATGGGAATCTAACAAGATTTAGCATCTTACATGGCCATCGGTCAAGATCATGACATCTCTTACCGCTTCCACCGATAAGCTAATCTTTTTACAATCATTCTCCTAAGTTGTACTTTAAATAGACGTACTCTTGATGATGTCTTCTCCTGGCTTTTTGGTCTTGAGATATTTGGAACGTTGCTGTTACCAAGGAAATGATATGTGCTCGATGTACTGTTAATAGGTAGTGGTATCATGTTCTCACTTAACTGTTTGGATTTGAATGAAGTTCACAAGTGCCAACCCCTTAGGATAAACTCTTGCATTTTGAATATGAGCGTAAGCATCTTTGTTGGTTTTTTTTAGGAGGAGGAGGAGGAGAAGACATGACATATTAGGATGGAATTCATATCTGGGATATAATCCACTATAGGAATCAAATCCACCGTGGTGAATCAAATCCATTTTCTTCCATCAATAAATTACATATTTATAAGCATAAACTCTAACAGCTTAGTATAACCCACTAAGCCACTTTCCTAGTAATTAGGCCACTAACGTATTAGTAACCCACTAATATAACAACCAACCACTAATAGTGTAACAAAGTAATGGTCATAACTTTTAGCTTAAATAATAAACAGGCTTGACCACTTCTAGATAATTTCTAAAGTGTCAAAGTCACACATATTCAACATTCCTCCTTGACTTTGATACTGCTTCATTCCCTCTTGAGTTCTTCTCCTTGACTTTGATATTGCAACATTCCTTTTTCACTTTGATGTTGCTTTCGTCATATAACGTTGGCTTCTCATGTTGCCACAGACAAAAAAACTCCTCCTTCCTTTGCTCAACAATTCATTTGTGGCTGCTACGAACTCCCTTCTCCTGGTGTCGGCATTTAGAAGATGGACCATCCCTCTTCAAACTTTCAAAAAATTTGTTAGAATTCTTCTGAAAAATTTTCTCTTTTGATCCTTACCTTTTTTCTTGAAGAGCAGCAGCAAACAATACACCTTCACCATTTTTTTATGCCTGATCATTCTTCGTTGTTCTTGAGCTCGTAAAGAGCCACCTCATTAGCTGACATATTAGCCAAAAATTTTAGCTTCATACCTTTCTGGTAAGGTAACCAGAATTTTCTTGTCAAAGCACTTCTTTACCAAGCAACTTCACTTTGTTTAAAATCTCTTCAAGTCTGTATGCATACTTCCTGACATTTTCAGCCATTGCTGAATTTCAAATTCCCTACACGTCAGAATTTGAACATACTTGGCTTTGTCATCTTCATGGTACTCCATCGTAGGTAGTCCCATATCTCTTAAGCCAACTTTTCTTGTACATCTTCATGTTGTTCTCCTTGTAGGACTTTATTTGTGCCACTGTTTTGATTTTCTTGCAACTCTGGCTCAAATCCCCTTCAATGGCTTCCCACAATCTTCAACTTGTAGATGTATCCTCATTTCAGGAACTGTTGCAAACAAGACTGACATTACCTTGTACATCTTCATGCTGTTCTCCATGTGGGACTTCACTTCATTTGTGCCACTATTTTGATTTTCTTGCAACTCTGGCTCAAATCCTCCTTCAATGGCTTCCCACAATCTTCAGCTTGTAGATGTATCTTCATTTTCACTGCCCATTCATTTGAGCCAATGTATTTTCATATAAGAAGACCGCTTGATTTGAAATTTTCTGCAGACACTCTTTGTTGGTGTTTAGGTGTTTTGGTATTTTCTTACTAACCTCTCAGGTCCCTCAAGAACATTAAGCGCTCCGCTACCACTTTGTTGGTTTTTTAAAAAAAGGAGGAGGAGGAGACCAGGAGAAGACATATTGGAATGAAGTTATGTGGGACTAAATTCCTGCATGAAACTTAATCCATTTTCTTTAATCAATGAATTACATATCTATAAGCATAACTCCTAACAGCTTACTATGAGCCACTAAGCCTCTTTCCTAGTAATTAGGCCACTAACGTATTAGTAACCTACTAACATAACAACCAACCACTAATAGTGTAACAAAGTAGTGGTCATAACTTTTAGCATAAACAATAAACAGACTTGACCACTTCTAGATAATTTCTAAAGTGTCAAAGTCACACATATTCAACACTCCTCCTTGACTTTGATACTGCTTCATTCCCTCTTGAGTTCTCCTCCTTGACTTTGACATTGCAACATTCTTTTTTCACTTTGATGTTGCTTTCGTCATATAACGTTGGCTTCTGATGTTGCCACAGACAAAAAAACTCGTCCTTCCCTTGCTCAACAATTTTGGCATCATTCATTTGTCACTGCTACGAACTCCCTTCTCCTCGTGTCGGCAGTTAGAAGATGGACCATCCCTCTTCAAACTTTCAAAAAAATTTGTTAGAATTCTTCTGAAAAATTTTCTCTTTTGATCCTTACCTTTTTTCTTGAAGAGCAGCAGCAAACAATACACCTTCACCATTTTTTTATGCCTGATCATTCTTCGTTGTTCTTGAGCTCGTAAAGAGCCACCTCATTAGCTGACACATTAGCCAAAAATTTTAGCTTCATACCTTTCTGGTAAGGTAACCAGAATTTTCTCCAGAATTTTCTTGTCAAAGCACTTCTTTACCAAGCAACTTTACTTTGGTTAAATTCTCTTCAAGTCTGTGTGCATACTTCCTGACATTTTTAGCCATTGCTGAATTTCAAATTCGCTACACGTCAGAATTTGAACATACTTGGCTTTGTCATCTTCATGGTACTCCATCGTAGGTAGTCCCATATCTCTTAAGCCAACTTTTCTTGTACATCTTCATATTGTTCTCCTTGTAGGACTTTATTTGTGCCACTGTTTTGATTTTCTTGCAACTCTGGCTCAAATCCCTTCAATGGCTTCCTATAATCTTCAACTTGTAGATGTATCCTCATTTCAGGAACTGTTGCAAACAAGATTGACATTACCTTGTACATTTTCATGTCGTTCTCCTTGTGGGACTTCACTTCATTTGTGCCACTATTTTGATTTTCTTGCAACTCTGGCTCAAATCCTCCTTCAATGGCTTCCCACAATCTTCAGCTTGTAGATGTATCTTCATTTTCATTGCCCATTTGTTTGAGCGAATGAATTTTCATATAAGAAGACTGCTTGATTTGAAATTTTCTGCAGACACTCTTTATTGGTGTTTAGGTGCTTTGGTATTTTCTTACTAACCTCTTAGGTCCCTCAAGAACATTAAGCGCTCCGCTACCACTTTGTTGGTTTTTTAAAAAAAGGAGGAGGAGGAGAGCAGGAGAAGACATATTGAAATGAAGTTATGTTGGACTTAATTCCTCATGAAACTTAATCCATTTTCTTTAATCAGTGAATTACATATTTATAAGCATAACTCCTAACAGCTTACTATAAGCCACTAAGCCTCTTTCTTAGTAATTAGGCCACTAACGTATTAGTAACCCACTAACATAACAATCAACCACTATTAGTGTAACAAAGTAGTGGCCATAACTTTTAGCTTAAACAATAAACAGACTTGACCACTTCTAGATAATTTCTAAAGTGTCAAAGTCACACATATTCAACAATCTTCAACATTGGTCTTATTTAACTTAATGCATGCAGTGAGCAACTGCGAAAATAAATGCTTGTAAATCGTAATAATCTTGAATATGATATTCTTGTAGGTAAGTTTTGTAACTTGTAAGAATCCCTATCAATGTTTGAGTGAGTCATCATATAACTTACATTCATGTACCCAGAGACATGGCTTAAAAGCCAAATTTTATAGCCCATAGGTTTTGCAAGCAACAAGCCTCACAAAGTTTTTACAGCCTATAGGTTTTGCTGAACCATTCTGTTCTGCTAGTCATTCTTTGTATTTGGTCTCAGCTCTTAGACTCTATAGAATTGACTCTTCCAGAATCGGGCACTATCGACCTCAAGTACTCCGTTCCACTCCCTGTGGCTTTCCGTTGGAAATAGGACAGCAGAAACTATGGGCAGATTTGGTGGAAGGCACTTACATAAATTCTGAGAATTTTCAGAAAACACAAAGAGCACCAACAACGCCACTAAATACTAAAAATACGCATAGGGATGGGAAAATTAATGATTTTTCCACATACAATCCACTAGAAATCAGTAGCTATTTATACAACTCAAAAATATAGTCTACCAATTATCTGATAAACATTAATAAACATGCGAACTCGCTTCATTTTGATAGCTACTCTAAATTAAATGAAGCATTATATTAATGGCACACTAGACATGCATTAAAAACACATATGCTGTTAATTTTTCTTTTTTTTTTTGTTTGGGAAAATACAAACTCAAAGTTGGAATCTTCACATACTCAGGACAACCTTCAACACTTAGCATTACATGCTCTTATGCATACTATCATTTTTACTTTTTCTTTTATACTAATTGATGTTGAAAGTGGGACTTGAAGTCAAGACCTCACTCCTCTTAAATCAACAAGATAATGGCCAAAAGATTAGGTTTTGGCCAAGTAGATGTTAACAAGCTGATCATTGCTGCAATTGGGGATGAATGAAGGAGATTTCTTTGGGCTCTTGCAGTCCGTCAATGGTGACAATTAAAAGTGATAGCAACATTTGGTGACAACTGACAACGTACATATATATCAAAATAGAAACATTTGGCCAAAGCCTCTTTTCCATGATGATGATGGAGATCAGTCTGCTACTATCTGCTTTGTCAAACTCGACTTGTCATTTTCTTGATTCTATTTTTATGCTCTGTCATCCATTACTGCTACTCTTTCTCAATGCCAAGCCGCTTTCCTCCGCTTAATTATCCAAGCTTTTAGAACAGGGTGATATCTGATAAGGACGGTGCATGTACATCCTTTGCACGAAAACAAAATCACTGGCTGGAGACATGCCAATGCATCTCTGTGGTATTTCTTTCTTCATTCATTTTGCAAAAGTGAATCGAGATAATACAGCTGCAATCTTGCTTCAAAGGGATGACACTTTATGTAAAAGCAGCCTCAATATGATATGATATGCATCCAAACCACACTTGTATAAGAATGTACGTACATGATGGTGGAAGTTAATCTCCATGTGTCACCCAATCGGTAACCTGCAAAATAAACTGAGCAACTGAGCCGGAAAACTCAGGATTTGTGGATCGGGACACTCCAATAACAATCAAGTCATTATAATATCCACCAAACCAAGAATAATGTAATGGAGAGAGAACTGAGTACCCGTCTAAGGTCTATCCAAGATCATAGATTGATGGTAACTCAGAGGTCTTTCGGCTCGGGCTTTCAAACTGGACTTGTCGTATCATACTGATAATGTTAGCGTCAAGTGCATCCAAACCATCCAATTCAAAAACTTACAGACGCTGAAAATAATGTTACAAACTAATAATAAGAACATGACTTGATTTTTTTAAACTACGAGACAGGATATTCCTAATGGAAAATTTGCGTCTAATTAAGTACGCCCAAGATTCTGTTTGAGGCCCATCTATGAAGAAGTTTATAGCTCGGAAACACCAGGCAACTAAAACTAGAGTACAATTACGGTCACTTTGTAATTATTGAAAGATACTCACGCCTTGTAATTATAGTATTGGAAAGTTGAGGGCTGAGAATGATCTCATCAAAAATTTTCCTGTCCATAAAATCATGAGCGACATGTCACGGAAAAAACACGACCATCTGTGATTTTTAGGGTCCTGTACTAGGATTTGTGAGGGAGGACCCTTCATTAGCACAATACATCCTTGATCGACAAACCAATGCACATCGCGTTTTGAGTCTTGACTTGTGCTTGTCATCATGCACATATTGCGGCTTGGAACCACAGTTTCAGGCATGATTGTATCAACATCATAAACCAAACCCGAGGAAGTGTAGTGTAGAGGGATCTGCCGCGGGTATATGTTCGTGAGCTGAAGGAAAGCAGACGGCGCAGGCACGCATACACAAAATAGTCATGGATTTGTTAATCGGCGAACATATATTTCTGTGACATCTTGATTCTCTAATGACAATTCAACGAAGAAATATCACAGCCCACTAATTTGTAGCGAATCCTCGATGCCCAACTGCTCGTGTAAGTCATAAGGCTTAGAATAAAAGCTTGTTTTTGTTAGCTTCAACACTGTATCGTGCTAATCTTTCATGCTTTCTGAGCAAGTGTTTGTTAAGGACATATCCAGTTATACATAGAATACAACCAAGGGTGACTAAATTGATTATAAATGCTAAACAAAAGGGGAAGGAGATAATGGTGCCAAATGCGGCAAAAGGAGACATTTTGAAGCTTTGAATTACAATCAGGGAAGAGATCAACGGCCTGGGCAGCATAAAAACAAAATCCACCCAGAAGATATGGCGAGACTGTTCATTCGATCCCCAAGGACTTCAGGCTGTAGGTTTGCATCCACATAGCTTTCTATGCTTTCTGCCCGTAGGCATTCTCAAGAACGGGTACCCCCGGTCCATATATTAAACGACAGCGGTCAGTGAATGCACCAACCAGTCGAGAGACCACCTCCTTGAAAAACACTGAGGCCACCTATCAAACAAAAGCCATTACCACATCAAGATGCTAGAATCAGTGAATTGCAGAATTCAAAATGACTGCAAAAGTTGAAGTTTCTACATTCAAATTTAAATTCATGTTGAGTGGTGACTAATTTTGAGATGCAAGTAAAATAATCATCTGGAATTAGAACACCTATTATTCAAGCTAAATCTACCTTTAGAAATTTCCTTCCGGTTTTTACTGAAATCATAATTTGCATGCAAATCTTTAAAGTATTTAGCGCACCAAATCAAGATACCAAAGTACCAATATCTATAACAAAGAGTCATTTCTATACATAACATTTCTTAACTGCAGACAAACCCAAGCAATTTGCAGGTCTACCACATCATTTGGAGCTCCAAAACCTGACATTTCCTTCACATTAGGCTTCGGGAATCCAAAACAAAAACATTGGCAAACCTCAAAAACATTCAAGCTGCTTAACTTGCTTTTTTAGGGGCATGATTAAGCAATGCACCAGAAGTCCAAAATATAAGTCTTTTTATCAATACGCAGATGTTAGGTGGAACTATGGTAAGGCAGCACAATTGCAATGACATAAGTTTCTGAAGCATCAGCATGCAACTGAAAGTAGAAGTGAGAATAAAGTATATATATGGGGTTGGCAACTAATTTAATTAGCTGAAATAGCAATGAGAAGAAAAATAAGACAATTAATCAAGAGAAACCAGAGGGAAATCAAAATTAAATATTCATAGAAAAAAACAAGTAAATTAATCAAGATAGACCAGAGAGCAATAAACTTCATTCCATATCACATGTTGAAAGCAGGCAAGGAGTGAAGAATACTGCAATGTGCAGGAAAATGCTTCTCAATGGTTGCACAAGACGCGTTACGGCATACTACAGACAGTCAACTTTCATAAAGCACACATGATTATAGTTGCTATTAACTAGTGAGCAAATCTAGGCAAGTAAGATGTTCTCTTAAGAGACAACCTCAAGATAAAAGCTTCTAGTAAAGAATCTAGTATAACAACAAAAATGTTGAAGGAAGATTGACCTTCAAATCTGATATAATCCATATACACTGGATTTTTTAATTTCACTAATTTTTAATGATTTGTTGCAAGCATTAAACATGTAACTACTTGTTCACACAAGTTGCATTCGGCAACAGAAAGGAAACCAAAAAAGAGAAAGGATTCTAACTTAGCATTTCTTATTTTATTTTTGAAGGAATCAGCACAATAAGCAGAAGATGCAATAGAAAACAGGTATCTGAGGACATGCCATAGTGTGCATGTTTGTTACATGCAAGAAAGGATTCTAACTTAGCATTTTAGAATGCAGTTTGTAAAATTGTCTCGATATGATAATTCTGCAACCATTACCTATAATCAAACTATTAGATAGAAAAATTGAGAGAAAAATCCAAAGCGCCACAAGCTCATAAGATATTTTTTGGGGGGTGACAGAAGGCATTTCTCTACAAATATGTGCGCAATCACCAGGTAAGGAGCTAAAATGGTAAGCATGGCACGTCCCATCACACTTTTGCTATTTCAGAGTATACCATTCAGCAACACAGTCCACAGAAAAGTCTGACTTGACAAGGCCACAATCGATTTCTTAGCCTTCATGAAGACACTGGAGTAAAAGAGCCTTAACATATGTGTACCAGCAAAATCAATTACATTTTGGAAGGATGTCTACACTACAAATTATCATGATGCAAACATGAATTCTAATTCAATCTTGTGCAACACCACAGAAGTGCCAAGGGATGATAGAATTATTCCAAATGCATCACAATAATGCATGCAAATGGAAAATATAAAATACGCCTTTCATGTTCTAAGGAGAAAAGTTGCTACATCAGTTCTGCATCATATATTTACTTTTCAGCATAGCCCAAACATGAGTTACTGCGCATGCCAGTTTGATATAACCCAGCATGGACCTAAACAGGAAGGATATATCCACATGCCCAAACAATAATGACTGATAACAGAACTTTTAAAGTTTTTACACCTTTTTCACTTCAAAACTGTGGTTCGCCAGGTGACACTTTGTTCCACAGCTTAACTGAAGATTTGATTTACAAGAAGCATGCATCCTTCATTTGTTTTCCACAAGTATCTCCTCACCCATATTTCATGTATATAACGCTTGATAGTTATTTTCATTTCACAACCTTGATAAAAACAACCGCACAGAGGATACAAGCACGTCTGTTCCTCTCAACACCTCTCCAAAAGTGCGCACGTACAACCATCCTTAGTACAAGCACTTCTACTCCACTCAGCACC
Source organism: Turnera subulata (assembly GCA_028386065.3). NCBI lineage: Eukaryota > Viridiplantae > Streptophyta > Magnoliopsida > Malpighiales > Passifloraceae > Turnera > Turnera subulata. The sequence continues at coordinate 373,684 of JAKUCV010002753.1, read as the reverse complement.
TTTCTAAAAGTGCCCACAGAGAGTACGGGCAGATGTATTCCACTCAATACCTCTCTGAGATTTCCATATTAGATTTTATTGTAAGGCTGATATAGGCAAATGTGTTTCAGATCATTGAAACAGAAGAAAAAGCACTTGACAAGGTTGTGCATACTAATAAAATGTCAAAAAATAGAGTGAATTCACAGAAATTATGTGCTAAGCCAAAAGTAAGTTACATTAATGACATCATGGGAAGAGGTACATCTCAAATTTCAGGATACTCAAAGATGAAATTTAATTATGGAAAGCGAATGGATGGTACTTTGGTACCTGTCTGTAAAGAGGCGACTGGAATTTAAAATCCACGAAGAAGTGAACATCACAAGATCCAGGAACCGGGCCGGGTTTGAATTCCCAAATGTTTATGAGATGATCAAAGAGGGTACTCTCTGACACAGTTGTCTGGAAACAGAACAGAAACAACAAAAGGTACAATCAACAATGGAGGAAAGATTTCAAATTTTCAATACACCACTGCTGCTGACAACAACAACAACAACATCAACATCTTCAATTTGACCGAAGAAACAACATATTGATCTAGTCCAGAGTAGCAATTTGAAACATAAGTGAATGTCGAGGATTGCTATCTCTTGGGCCTCGAGGGAGTAAAAAACATTTCTACAAAACAGAATATGGCCAAAAAAAAAGGGGAGAGAAGAGGGAATACCTTGACAAACTCGGGTCTCTTCAATTCCACATGAGAAACGTAACTCTCCACCAGAAACTTGAACCCAATCTCCAGCTCGGCATCAAAAGACCCATCGGGATAACGTCTCAATACATCCGATCTCTGGCACCACGGCACGAACCCATGGTACAAATCAACCGCCGCAACCACATCGAATAACTGCTCCGGCGAATACCTTCAAACAAAAAAAAAAAAAACAAAAACGCGTTAGTTTACAGCTACGCGCGTATCATCCACTCTTCCGGTTCTCCTTTAATTACGAATTTACCCACCCTATAACCCGCTTCTCTTCGTAGACTTTGGACAAAACGCCGCCTTCCTCTCCATCTCCGCAGCCGAGAAAGCGTCGTTTCTGCTGCGCGAAAGTGTCGTCGCGGTTGTAGACGTTTCCGGAGGCGAAACCGAACTCTCTGTGGCCGTTGATGGACGGCGTCGTAGTGAGGCCGGCAATGCTACTCAACCGTCGGATTTGGTGGGCCGGTTTTGGGGGAGAGGTAAGTAACTGTTCGGATACTACGGCGGTGGTTCTGTGCTTTGCAAGGGAACGGAGTGCTTTGGAGGTGGACATGAATGGCCGCATTGTAAATTGGGGGAGGTTGGAGACCTAGTTTTGAGATTTCAGGAAAAAGAAAAAAATAGGGGAAGAAGGAGTTGAAACTATAGAGAAGAGAGGGGCTGGGATTTAGACTCCCGAGGAAATCGCAGAGAGAAAAAGGAGAGGAGGAAATGACCTGTTCTTTGCAACAAAGGCGCGAATCCGCGACCCTAGGATTTGTGCGTGCTGGGTTTTGTTGTTAATTTTTTTTTTTTTTTTCAAATTAGTGATTCAAGTTTGACGGTATATTCTTGTGTCAATTTTTCTTCTCTTTTATGTATCCTACGTTTTTGTGTGTGTTTTTTTCATTTTTTAAGCGAGTCATTTTCTTACCGGAGACGGAAAGAAACGGGGGAGTTGGAGTCTGGTCCAGGCAAAATGTGCCACGTGGCTCGTTAGGGTAGTAACGGTGGACCGGTGGCCCAGTGTTATCTACAGGGACACGTGAATTGCTTGATTTTGGCGAGGTGAGAAGAGAAGAAAAGGACCAAAACTTGGTCATGATTTCAGTTTTTGAGAATGGGGGGGGAGTCGTCTCTCCAGAACAAGGGCGGACAAGCGATATTTCAGAGACGTGTAGGCTATCGGTTACCATAATAGTCGGGAACATGTGTTTCTCTTCTTCTTCTTTCTTCTTTCTTTCTTTTTTTTTTTTTTGCCAAGGGCAACATGTGTTTGTTCCTTAATAAAAAGGTAACATGTGTTCCTTAGCAATATTATTCTCGAATACCTTTCATTTTTTACGTGGCCGCATCTTTATAGAACAATTGGCATTTGGGGGGCTTGGAGATACCTTCCATTTTTATGCGCTAAATATTCCAATTTGTCTCCTTCGCTTGTTGTTCTTTTGCCTTTTGTTTGGGGTGTGTTGGTTGCTGCCCTTTTATATAGGTGAACAATGGGAGATATACCGGAGAAACATCTTTGTAGATTCCGATCGGTAATATCTGACAATCTCTATCATTTTTCGAGTAGATGGATGATGCCGTCTGCAAAATTTGGCACCCTTGGATATAACCCTTGTGAATTTAGACAAGAAATCATTAACTATGCTTGCTAAAGATTTATAATCTCAATTTCTCGTTTCTACATCTAAATCAACACAAAATTTAGGGGAAAATGTTACAAAAATATTTTTGGTCGGAGTCGACGAGTGCTACGGTGGTCGTCATAGCTTAGGTACTCTTTTGAGTTGTACATGACGCAGAATTTGGAACTCATCTCAAGCAATCGAATCCCAGATGTATAGATAATATAATCTATATGTACATATAAAATGCTCATAATCGGACCTCTGCCTTCTGGTGTGCCAGCTGTTGTACCATTACTCCCCTGCCAGTTATTCTTTGCTGTAATCTTGAATACAATACTCCAAAACAAACCCCAAAAACCTTCCATTCCAGCACATTCCCCCCATTCCCAGGAAAAAGACAGTCCTCCTTCAGTCTTTACCATAGGTTAGCAAACAATCAGAGTTCTTCAGTCTCTTCTTCATTGGTTAGAAACCAGGAAACAAGCCTACCACACTTATGATTTGCCAGGTACGAATGCTAGTTCTTCATCTGGAAGAAGATCTACACTTACTTGTGATATCTTCAGTCACAGAAGGCTTACCATGGGGAACCACCTGTTAGAGCACATCAGAATAAGACAAAATCAAGACTGACTGCAGATGCTTTTTCTTTTTCTAATAACATGAGATATCACTAATCTACTCATCCCTATTTAGAGGACTCTGGGTTTCAAAACATCAACCATACAACAAGCTCATTTGCCCAATTGCAACATGAGGGGTGTTATCAGGCCAAAGGATGTTGCTTCAAGGCAGCTCATGGTGTTAAAGGAAAAAGAGAGAGATACAAAATGATGCTATTATTTGTCTTGTTTTTCCCGAACCGAGTCGCTAAAACGACGTAACAAATCAGGCTTCAACATTACCTGGTCACTACTTGAAGCATCAGCCATCAGAGTTTTCATCCTTTTCGAGCTGCATGTACTGCTTGTCGTTTCAGCCTTCGTATCCTCGTCCACAAAGTTCTGATCAGACATCTCTAAAACAACAAATAACGAGATAAATTAAAAGTGCCAACTTACAACAACAATAAGTTGCTTGAAGCATTCAAACAATTGATATGCCACTAATCTTAGCACTGCTTGAGCTAATCAAATTTGCAATTGTAAGTAATCTATAATCACAACATATGAATCTCTCAATTATGCACGACATCTTTTAAAATGTTCCTTAGTCTAGCTCCTTTATACTTTGTGCTGAACCCAGCAAATGAAGATGAGGACCATAACAAATGAACAAAGATATTTGATGTCATTATGGTGAAAATATTTATCCTTGTTTAATTATGCATATCTTGCACCTATAGATAAACTAACTCCAGGAAAAATAGAAAATGGGCAAAAATTTCTTACTCACTCCTCTAAAATATTAGAAATATTTCCTTGGAAACATTCAAGATATAAACTGAGAGTACCTGTTATGCAGTCAACCACATCAATATGACATGAGCAAGAACTGCATGAAAGATAATGCTTGGTTCTGCTAGGTGATCCACATTCCATCGCCTCCTTTCCATGTGAATTGTTTGGTTGATTTTGGGATGCTGTAGCATTATCTTGAGGGGTGGGGGATGCCCTAACTACTGGCTGCCTTGCCGACCTGAAGTGCTGGACCCAAGGACTTCTCAAAAAACGACGGGACTCATTCTCGGAGCCTCTTCGTGATTCAGGATTTCGAGCACCAAATTTCTGCCAGCAGCCATTTCGAAGAACCTTAAACTGGAATAAATATAAAATGAGGGGAGAAAATAACAGGAAAAGATTATCAAGAGATGCATATAAACTTGTATCTACTTACAAGAGCAAAAGCATGTTCCTATTTGGAAATGGAATCAAAGAAACCAAAATAGATCAAATTTCAACCTGACCAGACGAAGTACATTTATTGCAACCGACTTGCTGAGACAAATTTGGAACTGAGAGCTCCTTTTGGGGATGCCAACCAAGCTGATCCATAGAATTATATAATTGGTCCACAAAAGATGCCTCCATAGATTTAAGATAAAGGTTATGCTTCTCATTTGTCCATTCGGTGGACATAGATTCTGTCATTGCTGAATCCTGATAGCAAAAAAGCAATTGAGAACACTCAGATCAGGTGGAGAATTTACAGTCACGAAATGCTAAACCTCAACTCACATCAGAACAAATAAGAACAATCAACGCAAGGGAACATGAATATTAAGCGGGAAATGAATCCGGCAACCATAAGGAGGAATAACAGCATTGTCCATCCAGTTCGGTCCACTATGTTCCTTGCTTATGTGGGTTTTTTGTGTACACAAAAGATCTAGCAGTTAGAAAAATTCTTGCAGCCAGCACACACAATATCACTTGCATTCTGTGATACATCAGCACTTTAAACCGAATATTTTGGGGAACAACCATACATGGGTAAGGAACAAGATTCGCCTTAAACATCATCTTCATAGGTGAAGCGGAACAAGAAAAAGAACCTGCCATACTAAGAATTTCAAAGAAGCCTAAAAATGTAAGACAATGCTACACTTTCCAGCAACACACCACTGCCCAGGAGAAAAACAAAAGAAGAAAAGATCTAAAAAGAGAATGAAAAATAAACAAAGTAAAAGATCTAGCAGATAAGGTTAAGACTTAAGCAATTACTTAACAGAATTTCACCAGGGTCTCAAGGTCTAACACGTGAACACGACATAGACATTAATTTATCAGTACCTTTATTATAAAACAAAAATTCATGTATGCAAAATATCTCATAAAAAAATAATAGTATCAAGTTTTCAATTGTGTTTTAAACGAATTAAGGTCTAGTAAAATGAAGTAAACAACAAGATAAAAAGTATATCGTCTCTTAAAACACAGATAAAAAAAGGAATAGCTCTTAATTCTTCGCCTAAAAAACCAAATTCAACTCCGTAGAGAGATCATAAAATATTGAACACCAAGCATATTTCTCCTTTCGCAAGATTAAAAGACCAGAAAAAGGAAAAAAAAAAAAAAGAGAAATCAATGAAAAGTAAACACAAATACGAGGACATGCATACCTGGTGGGTTAACTCGCCGGACTCGCCACCAGTCAACCCAGACGTGTCCGAGGTGGAGCTCGACCGAGTTTCACTTCCTCTATAGTCTTCCATTTGTCTAAACACAACAAAAAAAAAAAAGAGAAAGGCGATATCTAATTCTCTTGGGTTTTTTTAGAGAGGATTTTTCGAAACTGATAAAAAGAGTAAACTGGAATTGTTTAGTGAAACACAAAACAAAATTTAACAAATCTTAGATAGAGAGAGAGAGAGAGAGAGAAGGAGACGGAGAGTGAAAATCGGGAGAAAGGAAAGACTAAGAAGAGAAACAAAAAAAAAATGTGGTGAAATTGGAAAGGGAAGGGCGTTGGGGACAAAAAGAAGGGTACAGTTGTCACCGCTTTTACACGTGTCATGGGTTAGTATCCCGCCACGTCATTGCCCGGGGGGTTTTGTTTTAGTTGTAGCCAGCAGATATTTTGGTTTCCGCTTGGATAGCTCCGGGGAGGGAAAAAAAAATATCTTTAGGTTCGTGTCTTGACCTTTAGGTGCGGGAAATGCTGAGGTGGCAGGGTTGGGTTTTTTTTTTTGAGATATTTACTCTTTCCCCTCTGTTACTGACTTACTGTTGCCCGCTTCCCGCGCTATTTTTAACTGGAGGTGTGCCTTTGGGATTATCTTAGTTTTAAGCATGTGTTTGTCATTCTAATATTATACATTGGGTTCATCGTAGGTGTGTTTTAGACAATTTTTATATGAAATTACGCTGTGAGATAGTAATAAATATTTAGAATAATTGATATCCTACAAATTTTTTAAAAAATGGAAGAAAGCATTGGAAAAAAAAATGTATCGATATGAGAGTGTGAGAGAGAGATATGCTGATGCGGATTGAGAATGCATAAATTGGATTTCGGCTTCAAATACGGAGCAACGTTTTTAAGTTGACGGTTGATTTTTGGAGAAATATTCGGGAGTAGAAAATGCATGTGACAAGCTGAAGAATAGAATAATCATGTGCAAAAGGGAAAAAAAAGCACATGTCAATTCATGAATTCGGCAAAAAATTAAAAGAAGCAAGGTTTAATTGTTTGGAGTTTGAGAATCGGTATATATACTGGTCCTAGGGGTTATAACAACTTAAGAATACTTTTATGGTCACTAAAATGTCACAAATGCATTTAGATTCAAGCCACATGGTAATCGACATTTTTTTTTTTTTTGTTGAGAAACAACCCAACACTAACACTTTACACTTTTTAGATGTATCATGCATTCAGATTTCTTGAAATTTGACATATATGTATACATATATACAAATTTAGAGCATTAAGAATTTAAAATAAATGTATAATAGAGTAATTCATATGATTGCATCATAATCACTCCAATTGTAAAAATTGCACTAAAGTTGGTAGAGAGGATGTGAACTTAGTACTCTATGATGATGCCTGATGTAATATTATATCCACAGATCCACTTAAATACTCATTACTAGAGTACGTTCTTCCAACTTGAATCCAAAATGCAAGAAATGGGAGCTTGATTATTAAGTGCCTGTAGCCAATGTATATTTAAACAAATACTACGGAACACTCCGTTGCTAGCTGTAGCTAGGAAATTTATGCGTATGTTAGTATATATATTAGTAGGACTGAGGGGCCAGAAGTATAATTGAGCTTATTGGGTGGTCATGAGAACAGCTGCAAGACCGATAGGATATTTGTCTCTTTTTTGCGTATCTTGAAATCATTTCGCCTCATTTTGGAAGGAAAGTCAACTATGAAGAGAAGAAGATCATGATTAGCCGTCGACCGGACCCATTGCACTGGCAGTGTTGCTTGGGTCCGCCACTGCAGTTCAAAGTAGTACATGGATAAACTTACTGTGTTGTTTTGTTTTACCTATATTCTGTTGGGGTAGCCTCTAAACTCTCGGATGTCTTTCTCGTAACTTAGTATTTGGTTGTACGTGCACGGTTTCTTGTGGAAATGAAAACAACTTATGTGTCTGTCGAACCAAAAATATCCAATGACATTTTTACCGTCCAATAAAAACACATTAGCGGTTTCGAAAAAAAAAAAAAACACATTAGCGGTATTCATCCCTCCGGGCAAGTTATATCCTGGCATTATGCTGGTGGTAGAGACCTATGATATTATGGGAATATCCAATGATATTAATTCTTAGAAAAATATCCGAAGATATTATAGAAATATCTCCGTGACTAGAGATAGCAATAGAATAAGATAGGATATGGTAGGATATTATAAAAATCACCACCTACCAGGCTGGGGATATTGTTAGTTTGGTTCCCGTCCAACCCAAATCCTATTTTTAAAAGAAAAGGTAGGACTAAGTTTTTGTCGTTTGCTTCACGGGTATACGAGGTAGAATGATGCTCAGCTTTTGCAACCACGAACATGTAACTTCCCGATCACTTCACAACTCAGATATTTCAAGAAAAAAGAAAACAATTGTATGCAAAAATCTCTATTAAGATACTTACCCACCAACAACTAGATGTGTGGGGCAAAATTCTAAATATTGGATGAAAATTTAAAAAAAGAAAACAGTATGCTATCAAATTTTGTGTTTTTTTAACATACATAGATCCGGAACAAAGTAGGTCCGAATATTTTCATGTCCTTGTTACATCTGTAGAAAATAGATAATATTCTATTCTACTAGGCCGGCATTAAGCGTATATAAGATGTGTAGGATATAATTGCCCACCCGGTAGCAACAATTGATGAAAACGAGGTTCTACTTGCAGGCAGGCAGGCAGGGAAAAGGTCATATTCTGCTGTATTCAGCACATTGCATATGGGCATATAGAATGATTCGCAAGATGCCTTGACCATTGGGCATATATACTTTTGTGCAATTAATGGTGTGCCTCTCAGCTAAATCACATTCCAACGGCTTCCGTGATTCCGGAAATAGGATCTTATTTTGATCTCTTCAGAACAAATTCCAAAACTTTCAATCACGTCAATAAAAACTACAGCAAAGGTTTGTTCGCTCCAATATACAAATTGCATCAACTCATCACCTATGAACAATTTAACATCAACACAAAAATATGATCAAGAATTGCTTTAGCATGCCTAACCGTGACAGGTGTCAAAGAACCATGAGTTTCCCCAAAAAATTTGCAGTTGCAGTTTTAAATGAACTATTTACTGGCCTTTGCAGTATGATACCAACACATTCCGCACAAGCAAAAGAAGAGGGTCATAAATTGCAGCAACTCTCGGGGCAATGTCTTGTTCATGCCTTCGCTTGGCAAAGCTTGACAGTCCGATTCCAGATTGTTCTTTCTTTTGTGGAATGTACTTAAAGTTGAAAGTACCATAAAGTAGTGCAAATAGAAGCAAAGCAGGAATTGGATTCAAGTTTCTGGCTTCTGCTCCACTTCAGGTATGACAGTTTCTTGCAGATCAATCCGACCTGCATGTCCAGGATCCCATGCTTATCAGATAAAGCCGATTACATTTGAAAAAGAAAATAAGCAAAAAAACCAAGAGGTGTTGCTGATGGATAGCCGCAGGGCAATTGTTACATGCGATGGTCAAGTCAGTGGCATGTACCAGCACCTCTAATATAAATAGCACAAGTACAAAATGGAACTGAAATTGTAAGTCATACCTAGCAACGAAATCAATGACGGAGGCTTTGAAGATCCATTGTGTTTCATGTCTGTGCCTGAAATCAAGATTGAAATATACTGAGACTAGTTCGTTCTACAATGTAGCCGCACTAGTTTAACAAAGCGATAAAGGACAATTTTATTCATCAAGTAAAATACAACCAACAGAAAAGGCTACGAAAGAAACAATCGAAGCCAGGCTTTACCAATGTGAGTTCGGCCTCAGTTATTTGACCGAGTTCAACTTGTTAAAACTTTCTCAGGCCCAAGCTTGATTATGACTGGACTTTAGCTAGGCTCAGCCGAACAAGGGCCGCCATGTTCATCAATATTTACCAGTCGGGTCACAATTTTTATGTAGACATCACATAGTATTTCGGAGATTAACTTGGTTGATAAGTTTCATGAAAGTAAATAAATATTTATTACTGTTTTAACTTCAAATGTTAGATCATCCTATCAATCTTAAGCACTTGATTTAGCAAGGCACTTAGCAAGATGGGTCCCAAGTAGCCGGTGAGTAGCTCATTATTTGCCGGGCTATATTACATCTAACCATGAGGGGGAAATTGCTCGGACAGCTGAATCTAACATTCAGAGAAAGAAAAGTAACTCCTTTTCAAAGATGGGTCCCAAGTAGCCGGTGAGTGGCTCATTATTTGCCGGGCTATATTACATCTAACCATGAGGGGAAATAGCTCGGACAGCTGAATCTAACATTCAGACAAAGAAAAGTAACTCCTTTTCAAAGTGTACTAGGTGTGTACCGTTTGGTACAGAACCAGTGCTCCTTTTTTGCCCCTTTACTTGGAATTTATGTGGTAAAGCAGATTCGATTACATTGCAAGTATGAGAAAAGAAAGCTGTCAAACCCAGAGCAAGCATAAAGTATGAAAAAGGAAAGCTGTCAAAATCCAAAGCAATATACCTGAGCTCTCCAGTGATTTAAGGACATCTGATTTCTTAAAAGTGAATCCAATGAAGTTTGTATCTTTTGATGTTAACATCTGTGCCATGGAAGAAGAACCATATTAGAGTTAGCTCTAAAGATAGCATAACAATTCCATAATAGGGACGAGGTACAATTATTGAGTGAACATTCTTGTGTCAATAAAATCACAGAGTTTTCACAATGTCATTACCTTCCTCCAAGGACCTACACTTGGGCCTGTGGATGGGGGGCCTTCCAACTGCCAAAAAACCAACTGCTTAGAAAATGTACGTTTCAAGTACAGGAATAACAGATGAAATTTTGAAACTGGATACAGAAAGTCTGAAGACCAAAACCAAAACATACTGACAACAAATTTTGTATCTTCAAAATCTCAGTATCCTTTCCAGTTCTATGATTATGATAGTAGGCATTAAATATATTATCTGATTGTTTCCTGCTCACATTTAAATATATTTATCATGTATTAATCACCCATAGAGAAATACCGTAGGTTAGAGAATGCAAAAGTGATAGTTAACTGTGAAAAAACAAATCTAGCCGTCACATCACTTCAGGTGCAACAAGAAGTAGTCCAAGACTATACAAGACATCTCAGAAACTAGAGATTAGAAAAAGGAAACAATTGCCTGCGTGAACAATGTAGGTAAAGGAAAATTTTCAGGAGTACAAATGGTCGTATGAATCTGCAGTGTAAAGCCAACATGAAACAGATTGAATTGCTTTCAAACTTTTGAGTGCATCATTTAACTTATCAATTCAGAGTGTTTAATCATCATCGCAGACTCTAAATTATACACTGGACTTTCTTTCAGTATACTCACATCAGGGAACTTCTCAAAATTCTGAGTATCCAAGTCTCCGTTAACTGTAGGTTTATAGGCAGCTTCCATTTCATACAACAAATCCCACTGAACACCTTTAAACCACGGATGCGCCTGAAACATGGAAGGACTTTAGAATACAGTTCTAAGCAGCGTAAATTATGCAGCATAAAAGCATGCTCGAGTATTGGAGTGCTCAAAAAAGTACAAGCAGACAAGAAATAGCAGATTTCAAGTACCAAATTGGGAACAGGGGAGCTTTTATTTTCTAGGACGAATTCTACTTTTATAAGGAAAAAAATACCTTCAGTTCTTCCACTCCTCCAGTCCCTAGCCTTGATTCAACATTGCAAAGCAAGTGGCAAATCAGATCTTTAGCCTCATTTGATATCTTTGGCTCATCAGGGAATTTGAGACACGTTCTCCAATTGACTATCTGAGAGAAGACGAGCACATTTTCATATTAGCCATGAAGATCTCTAAGCAAGTATAGAGAAACAGACAAAAGGTTTAGAGCACAATAGCATCAAGAAAAGGTTTAGAGCACAACCTTGCGGCATGTAATCCTTGGATCATCTGAACAGAAAGGAGGATACCCAACAAGCATCTCATACATGATTGCCCCGAGAGACCACCAATCGCACTCCATTCCATATCCCTTCTTCAGTAACACTTCCGGTGCCATATAATCAAGAGTTCCAACAGTTGAATAAGCCTGAGGAATATAGATGTAAACAGTTAAATTTGCAGCAGGTAGAAATTACTGCTCATGAAGAATAACAACACTATTTCTAGAGAATACATGATTTCTTATAGTTTTTGTCACATTTATGGTCCATAGTGACACAGAAGAGTAGCTGAGTGTTAAAAATAATACCAGAGCACGACGATTACGTTTCCACTGTAATAATTGTTCTTTGGGCATCAACCAAGGGGGTCTGTCAGTGCTTGAATTTCCACCAGATTCATTTACGGCTTCCTCAATATCTTCATTTTCCAGAAGAATGTTTGAATACTTATCATCCAAGGTTTTGCACAAGCCAAAATCTGAAAGCTTCAAATGGCCATTTTTGTCCAAGATCAAGTTGTCTGGCTTTATGTCCCTGCAAGTAATATTATTTATGAGTTACAGTAATGGGCAAAATCAACATACATTCTCTCAAAAAAATTCGGAATCCGCTTTTAAAAGTCTTCACGCTTCAGAGTTTTTCTGAACTTATAGGTACCTGCCAAAGCTATCTGCCCATAGATTAACTATCCAATACATTTCTCATAGCCATATCTTTTCAATATGTATATATCCTTTTGTCTTGTCCTTGACAGAAATAAAAAACATTGGGATTGTTAACATGAGTGATATGAATTGTAACTACAAAATATTATTATGCAATATTGTCATACCTATGAACATAACTGTGTTGGTGAATGGAATGGATAGCGAGAATGCTCTCTGCTATATAAAAACGAGCAACATCTTCAGACAGAATGTCTTCTCTCATCAACAATGTCATTATATCTCCACCAGGCAAATACTCCATAATCAGATATAAGAAATCTGAATCTTGAAAAGAGTAGAAAAGCTTTACTATGCACCGACTATCAACTTCTGCAAGTAAGTTTCTCTCTGATCGGACATGCTCAACCTAGAAACAGGTGGAAAAATAAAAAAGGAAGAAAAATCAATATTCCAAGAAGAGCAAGGAAAATATAATTGTTTATTTCTGAATTGAGACAGTGTAAGCAAGCTCTGCTGGTGCTTCCGCGAGAAACTAATTTAAGGGGTTTTCCTGAACTGGGAAGCCACAAAATGAACTAGCAAAATCCCATGTATGTGTTTCTGTAAGCCTCTGCTAGTTTAGTAACTGTAAGAAATTCCTTCATTTTACGTACAATGCTAGTTAAGCAGGCATTTAGTGCATCTATATGACCACCCAAAAGTAGCATAACCAAAGATATACGAAAATATTTCATTTTAGGTAAATGTGGCTTTAAGGCATAAATTTAACATACTGCAGTAAACAACATTCAACTGTAATAAGAAGATATCCATAACTGAGAAATAATTTTTTTCAAAAAGAAAAACAACTAGCATATCATAAACTTGCATAAAATTAGTATCGTAGAATGATGATTAATAAGAGTAATCAAATAGAGATGGGTAAAAAAGACATGTCAAATGCCATGAACAGCAGGTGATGCTGGCTGACTCTGATATTCATTCTTTTATAAGCTGACCTGGCCACGGCTAAGCATTTCCGACTTCTTCAGCTTCTTCATAGCGAAAATCTCTCCTGTGTCTTTGGCCCGGCATAGCCTGACCTGTGTAATTGTCATAGCCACAAGACTTAGAAAAAGCAAAAGAATGCTACTAGAATCTTCGTAGCAATCCAATTCATATTGGAGCCATGAGAACATGCTTCACATGGGAAAAAACAAGCAATGCGTTAATGTCCATTCCTCAATTAAGAACCAATCAGTGTTTCGCTAACAATTTAAACTTTTCAGATCGTGATCTCAACATATTAAGAAGATGCGGGAAAGTAAAAGATTTTTACCTCACCAAATGCGCCTTTACCAATCACGGTCAATTGTTCAAAATCATCAATACCAACTTTGCGCCTTTGCAGCCTCATGAACTCGGTCTCTCTCCGCTCCAAATTTCTCATCATCTCCTCTTGCTCTTCACTCGATACCTGAGCTTCTTGTGCCCTCCTCTGTAGGGCCCGTCGCCTAAACCATAAATCAAAACGCAACCAATGAAACTAAAAACAGAATTTAACAGAAAAGGAAATAAACGATGAGGCATTCATTCAGGCATATTACACATGCAAGGGATTTGACTTCCCGTTGACCATCCGGGGACTCATTAGAACAGTCGGCAAATCTGAATGGAAAGACCAAAATAACCACCAAATTTTTTTTTTAAGAACTAAGAGAACTAACAAACCTTTCCATGCGATCCTGCAATCCTTGCAAGTAGTTCTTATAATGATTCTCAATGAACTGCTTAGCCGCAGCAGCTTTCTGCCTGGTAACCGGCGAGGAAACGGACACGTCAGGGCCGGAATCGAAGACGCCCCGATCCGCCGGCCTCATGTTCAGAGTACCGAGCCTGACCGTTCCATCGGCGCCGTCCATTTTTTGCGAGAAGGAAAATAATAATATCACAGATCAAAACAAATCAACAGACGCTCATACGGGGGAGGGAGGAGGATTGGCGGTGGAGGGAGAAGCTTCGGTGTCAGTGTAGTTAAAAGAGAGATCTATCGAGGCCAGGTGTGTGTGTGTACAGTCAGAGTTGGAGAAAAGAAATGGATGAACTGTCACGGTTTCAATATATATAAGGAGGAGAGAGAGCTTGAAGAAAAAGAAAAGAAATAATAATAATAATGGAAAAAGAAAAAAGGAGGAGCTGGCCTGGCCTGTTATTGTTTGGCTTATTTGATTAGATTCTTATTATTTTTCTTTTTATCGGGAATGGAGTGTGATCAACGCCATCGATTTCCTCGCATGAACTGGAATCTTTGAAGCATTTTGGGATTATTTAAATAGTTATTTTCCAGCTTTTTAACAGCAGGAGAAAACAAAACACAAGCAAACAAAAGTGAAGAGAAGGGGAAGAAGCAGAGAGAGAGAGAGGGAGGTGGATTAGACACGCACAACTAATTCCGGGCCTTCCTTATCTGCGTAGACCCTGGAGTGGTGTCGGCGGCAGATACATTGGAGCTGGACGGGCTTTATAGATAGAGCGTGGTGTGCACGCCCCACGTGTGAGGCCAGCTGGAGGCCGATGTGATTGGGCGGTGTAGTGCACGTGCTTCTGGTGAGAAATGGAGGAGAGTGTACGGGTTGGTTGGGGGGGGGGGGAAGAGATTTTTTTTTGTTCTTTTCAAGTTTCAACGGTGGAATGATGGTTAGGCGCCATGGTGGTGCGTGTTGTTGGTACTCTGGGGTTCGAGATCTAGAATTTCTATATATTCTACTGCTAGTACTAGTACTTCTTGTAAAGTTTTTAACTTAACCGACGGTTTCGGGGACGGAAGTCATGGGATTTTCGTGGTCCACTGGTTCTTCTTCTGGGGGGCGGGGTGATGAGGTGTCACGTTTTTGTGACAAAAGTTTTGAAGCGTGAGGTTTACGGATTGGGGGGCTCGGGTCCATTGGGTACGGTCATGGGCCTGATCTTGGACAACGGACTGGGGGCCCGGCTAATCCCGAGTTAGTTTTACCACAGCATGGCACGTGCACGCGGTTGTCGGTGAGAATTTTCCATGGCTTAATCTGCGGGGCCTTTAACTAGATCGTTTTCGAGGCTGGTCGGGGTTTTGGAGGAAAATAAATTCAATCCTCCAAAGAACTTCTGCCAGATATGACTTCTGATCTTTTAAATTAGGTGTAACTTGAGCTGAAACCAATGAATTATTATTACTAATGAAAAAGAGAATAAGTTCATTTATGGCTGAGTTATTACCAGTAATTGACAATGAATTTTACCAAACATTGAATGTTTAGTTTCAACGTAAATTCAGATCCTAATTTACTACCAGCAGTTGAATTAAATTTATTTGCAATAAAGGAACATATTTTTTTCCAAGTGCAAAAGTGTTCCTTTGGATTCCTGGTAATTTATTAAAGGTCAACATACAATTGACGAATCATCTACGGTGGCACCACATATATACATTATCCTCCCGGAGGGAATCTTGGTTTGATACTCTAGTGAGGAGAATATATATGTTCAGGGGATAAGGAATGCAGTAGTGTACAGCGTAAAAGACTGTATATATATACTATACTAGCTAGCTCTGCTGGAAGTAAGCATTAGGCAGTTTAGTCCAGAGATTAACCTTGCTCCATGTCATTAACTCTCTCTATCTGGTTATTTTTTTTGGCAATGATAGAACTTGACCATCTCCAGATTCCTCTTCCAGTCAACCATGCTTGAATGCAGTTCAGGATGTGCAGGTTCCTCCAGATGTTCACAATCACAACCAGAAATCCACAGGCTGCAAAGCTACCTGATAACAAAAATAGGCCTGCAAAAGGTTCAACACCTAAACTTGAAGTGTCAGTACCGGTGTCATCACTTGAAGAGGAGCAATCGGAAGCAGAAAGCAGCTCTTCTTCCAATCTTCTAAGTTCTCCACTCTCTGTCAGTTTCAGGATACCCTCCGAGATGTCGAAAAGCAAGGGAGAATCCTTGGGGAAAACCTGAGATCATTATAAGCCCAAAAAACTAAAGGTTAGATCCATTTTTGTGAGAAAATTCTGAAAGAAAACACAGAGGATGGAAGTAGCACTGTACAAAGCCAAAACCGCCTAGTTTGAAGGTAGGTCCTGCTTTAGTGTAGCCCTTGCAGTATTTTCCTAGGAAGACCTTTGCATGCGGCTCCACAAAGAATGCTGCCTTTATATCTCCGGATTCAAAGGCTTCCGGGTAGTCATTTATCGAACTAATGCTCCTGATATTCTCTGGCTTGAAAAGCAGAACGTTAGTCAAATATCTTAAAATAAAGGAGTTGCCATTACATCCAACTGGTGCATTTGTGTTCTTTAGGGTTTGGATATCAAGAATGGATGGCTGGATCCGCGATAGAGTCATTGTGGAAGTAAGACTAGCGGTGAAACTTGTCACTATTATAAGAATCACGAACAACCATGGTGTCAGCACCAGTCGAGCCAAATTGCTTTTTACTTGTTCTCCTGCATATGCCAAAGGACAAAGCAAATAGAAGCTTGAGCAAACAGAGAGTGTCAAGTTTTCCTTTTTAATTCTCTTTAAGTCACCCCCATCAGATGAACTTTCATGTGAATGATGTTTCAACACTTGTAGTACTTACTTTGTGCGGAGAATATAACAGTGACAGAAAACCAAAGCATAGCTCCAATCCCCTCAAATTCAGCGTTGTGGCGGCGTTCTATCAGCCACACAACAGATCCTATGAACAAATGCATTGTTGCCATTAGTAGCCACATTTTTGGGGTGAAAGTCTTCAGCATCCATGTTGATTTGGACTTTTCAGATTTCTCAGTTACTACCATGACAAGGCCTGAATCAATATATGGCTGCGAAAATCCTGCATAAAGAAATCTATCTGCCATTATTTCAGTGTCCCCCACAGCTGCATCCAAGTCCTGTTGTTCATATGAAATAGCAAATGTTAGGCAGTAGAGACAAGGTCAATTTTTTTTTACTTTGAAGTGTCAATGTGAAGCTTCATGACATTCTGTATTGAAATTTTGCATCCGTAGTGGGAAGGAAAACAACTATGACCTTGTGATAAACTTGTGCTACCATTTCATCATATGTTCCATAGAATGGAACCAAAACATAAGGCAAACTGTAAGGCAAGCGCTTCACAACTGCTTCAAATACGTTGATTGAGAATCCTGTAATGTAAGTTTCATTCTGTGATTGGTCTGAAACCACTCTTACAAACTGATGAAAAGCACCTGTGGCAGGAACCCCTATCCTCAGGTACTTCTCTGCATAAGAAATTTCCCACCCTTTTGGAACTGATTGCTGCCCACCAGGCCAGAATATTGGCCCAAATTCTTGCAAAGAAGAATTGCCAGTACCTACATCAGCTCCAATATCTTTCTTGTGAATTTTGAAGAAACCAAACTTGGGAGACCACAAGGCCATCTCTCTATAGCTCTCAGCCACGACATTGATTACCTGAAATGATGGTGATTCCCACAATTCACCATTTTCAAATCTTACCTTGCCACTAAGACCTTCAAAATTGCTGGATAGAACGCCTTTGGCTAATTCCTTTGATGTTATGTTGCCCTGTGATCTCTCCAAAGCTTGAGCAATGGCCAAAGTCGCATCATAAGCACGAAGTGCAAAGATGCTTGGGTTGGAATATTCCTCTTCTGCTGGATATCTTGATTCATAATATCTTCGAAATCGAGTTTTAAACTGCTTGAAAGACTTGCTGCTGCGTTCAAAGTTGGTCCTGAAACCAATTACTCCTTCCATGTTATCGACAACAGAAGGATCAACAGAGTTTAGAAGACTAGCAACCTCATCTGTGATAATCCACACATAACCTTTCTCCATCATTTTCCTTTGTTTTGCCTTTTTAAAGAGCATCATAGCAAATTCAAGAGAAGACGTCACAAGAACAAAGACCCTGTTGCTTTTACTCCTTAGCTTGTCAAGCTCTAGTTCAATTGTCATTTCTGGGTCTGACAGAGAACTCAAGGGGGGAAAAGCCAAGTGTTGTTCAATGCCCGAGTTCATATAGTTCAGCTTTTCAGAGAGAAGTGTTAATATTCCGGAATCAACAGAGAAACCATTAGTATGTTCGTATATGGCTGTAACTTTTCTCCACCCAAAATGACCAACAATGGAAGCTACACATTGCATGTGGAAGGCGATGCTGTGACTCATTTGAACGAAATACGGTAATTGTTGTGCCATCAAAGGGGGAGTTTTGGCAGGTGAAGTCAAGGATATGATGGCGATGTCCTTGATGTTTTTATCAATCTGGGAGAATAGACCAGCTTCTTCAGCTGTCAATGACCCAAGCAAGGCGTGCACTTTTCTGCTATCAATAAGGTTAATTGCTGCAGCAGTATCATTTACAATTCGGTCAGCTACAACTCTAATTCTTTTTCTTCTAATCAAGAGACTAATTACATTAGTTGTTCTTTACTATCTGTTTATGGTTTGCAAAGATATCATATCAGGTCTATTCCGTAGTTTATAACAGTAATAGTCTCATGGCTTGTATTGTTCATAGGTAGAAGTTATATTTAGTTGTCACTATAAAAGTGTGGTTGTTATTGTTGCCTAATCTGATTCAAACTGTAGACCAACCGTGTTAACCACGGGAAAAACTCTAATGGAAATTCTAATACTATAGCTTTCCTGGGTTGGTTTTGCTGCGGAACCCGGCAAAAAAGAATTTCTTTTGTTGTTGTAGTAAGAGTTCAGTTGAGAAAGTCAAGCCATTCAGTAGAACTGTATGTTTAACAAACAATGCGCTTAGTTTAAAGATTCTTCAAAATACTGACTGATTTAAAGAACTCATAATCACGCCGTCCACCTAACAACTTCTGTCTATTTTACAAGTAGTGACATTGACCGAATAAAAAATGTAGGTAATAATTCAATGCATAACAAGTCTTAAATGAGAAAACTCAAAGATTTGATTGAGGGCCTAATGTCTTTGTCAATATCTTTCCGGGTTAGATTGTGGATGTTACCCAAAATAATTTTTTTCAAAACCTGACATGGAATGCTCCGCTGAACCAGAACCGACCCTTGCTGCATTCCAAGGTCTAGGTCTCAGGCTGAAGAAATATTGCAGCTTATGCTAGGCCTTAAACTTTGAAGCCAAAAAATTGCTTCTTACTTGGTTGTTTCGAGCATGACAGTTGACTACATCAGATCATTTTGTTTCTAGTTTATCATGATTGTGCAGATTGAACAAGAGCTGATAAAATTAGCATTTTAGAAGAATAGACAGAAGCCTTACTAGATGAAGCTGCTCCTTCTAAATTCCCATTGTAATCTTTGATGTGCAAAGCCAACCGCTTAGAGCAATCACTTGAGCGAGAAAAATGTTCAACAGCCATCTCCATGGCTATTCTCTGCTCCTTACCAACACGAGAGCCATGATCAACTACAGCACCAATGTTTCCCAGTATTCTTTGGTGGGTCAACTGACAATCTTCTTCTGCTTTGTTAGCCTTGGCCTTTGATGTCCCCGATAGGAAAAGTAAGAAAAACAAGAGGACAAAACCCATTAAGGAAGCACCACTCTTTTTAACCGTTGGGATGAGATGATGCAAAGCTTAACTGAAAGAGTTCACAGCTGACAGGACCTGAGACTTAACTTGGTCTGGCCAAAGAGTAGTTCATTCTTCTGAGACAGAGCGGAAACCTTACCCTTATTGCTTAATAACAATCTATTCGTAAGCTACCTTTTATTTACGCCTGAATCTTGAAATTAAAATATTTGAGATTCTTCATTTCTGCATTCTTGACTTCCCACATTTTATGCTATTTTGTAATATTTTATACAGGGGCCCTATCTAGCTTCATGAACTAGTGGAAACTGGAAAGTCAAAATATCTTTGCATACTAGGGGGTACTACTCATCCATCAACTTTCAACTATCTCTGCAGGTATCTTTAATTTCTACCAAAAGAAAAACTATTTCTATTCTCTGCCATATACATTGTCTTATAACTTGTTGTCAATAATCACAAAATAAAAAAACAGCAAGCAACTAGATTGAGGTAGTTACGACTGTCAGAGGAAGAAAAGTCAATATCGTGTATTTAAGGTGATAAAAAGGGATTTGATTAAAAAAAAAATAAGAGAAAAATAAGAGAGGTGACAGATTTAGGCAAACAACATTACCACTTACTATTTCACGGTTAATCATTTTCAAACATGACGCGTATTATGCCAATTATGATATATCATCAATGCATGAAGTAAAACTAAAAGAACAAAACAGACTTTTCTTTTTTAGCAGGACTTTTTTTTCAGAGGTTAGTGTTTGTCGAAATTGAGCATCAACAGAACCCTTTTGTCAAGGTTGCTAGAGCAAGCGCCTAGGCACAACTACGCTGCAAATTTTGGGTTGATGAACTGGTGACAATCTCTTAAGGTTGTTAGGGAAACAGAGAAAAAAGGGTGTTCAAGATTTTACATTAATTCTGCTGGAGGGAAGAGTTTGCTAGCTGAACACTAGCAACCCCCACAGGAACACCTGGCTCAAGGTCTTCATCAACTCTGCTGCCTGTGTTATTATTTGTTCTTGAAAAACTTGCTCTGGACAGCTGAAAACTTGCCCATCTCCAGGTTCTTCTCCGTGTCAATGAAGCTTGGATGTAGTTTAACATGTGCAGGTCGCTCCAGGTATTCACAATTACAACCAGGAAACCGAAGGCTGCAATGCTGCCCGATAATAGAAACAGCCCGGCAAAAGGTTCTATACCTAAACTTGAAGTGTCACTCGTGTCAGAAGAGGAGGAGCAATTAGAAGAAGAATGCAACTTTGCTTCTAAATCTCTTATTTCTCCAGTCTCTACGAGTTGGAGGATTGCCTCTGATATGTCGTAAAGCAAGGGTGAATCTTTTGGGAAAGCCTGAGAAAAAAGAATAAGCCAAAAACAATCGGTGAGAATTAGATACGATTGTAGCTGCAATTTTCCACATAGAAAATGAGGAAACAGGCAGAAAGGAGCAAAACTCAACAAAGCCTAAACCGCCTAGCTTGTAGGGAGTTCCTATTCTGGTGTAGCCTTTGCAGTATTTTTCTAGAAATACTCTGGCATGTGGCTCCATAAAGAATGCTGCTTTTATGTATCCGGTTGAAAAAGCATTAGGGTAATCATCCATGGAAGGAATGCGCCTGATATTCTCCGGCTTGATGTTCACTGTGGTACTCAAGAATCTGGCCATAAAGGAAGCCCAATTGCAGCCAACGGGGGCATTTGTGCTTTTAAGTGTTTCGATATCAAGAACTGTTGGCTGTAGCCTAGAGAGAGTCATGGTAGAGGTGAGACTAGCAGTGAAACTTGCTGTTATTATGAGAATCACAAATAACCATGGTGCCAACACCAGTCGAGATAGATGGCTTTTCAGTGTTTGTCCTGCAAGTGGAAAATGATTGTAGAAGTAGGTTAAAATCTTGTGCAAGCGGAAGGTACAAGTGCATTGTGCAACATCAAACCCATCATGAGATTTTTGATATTGAAATGAGATTGGAGCTCTAACTTAATATGAGCATAAAATATTACAGTGACAGAAAACCAAAGCATGGCACCAATGCCCTCAAATTCAGAGTTGTTGCTGCGTTCAATTAGCCACACGACAAATCCTACGAACAAGTGCATTGTTGCCATCAGCAGCCACATTTTTGGAGTGAAGGTCTTCAGCATCCATGCTGATTTGGAGTAGCCAGATTTCTGAGTTACCACCATGACAATTCTGGTGTCCAGATATGGCTGTGAAAATTCTGCGTACTGAAATCGATCTGCCAATATTTCCATGTCACCAATAGCTGCATCCAAGTCCTATATGTAATCACCGTGCATCAGAGTCCACAAACTTTGAACATCAATATCATATTTAAAATATAAAATTTGGAAAAAAATAAAATTTGGCCAAGTTTGACCTTGTTATAAACTTGCTTCACCATTTCATCGTATGTGCCATAGAAGGGAACCAACACATGAGTCAAGTTGTACGGTAAGCGGTCCAAAACTGCCTTAAATACATCAATAGAGAATCCAGTGAAAGAAGTTGTATTACGTTCCTGGTCATATGCCACTCTCACAAATTGATGAAAAGCACCACTGGCAGGAACCCCAATATTAAAAGGTTTATCCGCGTAAGAAACCTTCCATCCTTTTGGAACTGTTTGATGACCTCCTGGCCAGTAAATTGAGCCAGATTCTTTCAACTTAATGTTTTCAGCTCTTGAATTTACTCCATTATCTTTGGCATGGGTCTGGAAGAAACCAAATTCAGGTGACCACAGTGCCATCTCTCTGTAACCGTTACCTGCAACATTAATAATCTGAAATGATGGCGAACCCTGCAACTCATTGTTTTTGAAACTTTCTTTTCCACTTAGAGCTTCATGATTACTCGATAGGATGCTCCTAAATAAAACTTCTGATGTTGTGGTACCGTTCGTCTCCTGCATAGCTTGAGCTATAGCCCTGGTTGCATCGTAAGCACGAAGCGCAAAGATGCTGGGATTGGAATATTCTTCTTCTGCTGGGTATTCTGCTTCATAATGTCTCCGGAATCTGGATTTAAACCTTTTAAAGAACTGGCTGGTGCGTTCGAAATTGGTTCTGAAACCAATTACACCTTGCATTTTGTTGATGACAGAAGAATCAACAGAGTCGAGAAGGCTTGCAATGTTATCTGGGATAATCCATACATAACCTTTCTCCAGCATCTTCATTTGGTTAGCCTTTTCAAAGAGCATTATAGAAAACTCTAGAGAAGACATAACAAGAACAAAGATCCTGTTGCCTTTGCTCCTTAGCTTGTCAAGCTCTTCTTCGATTTTCATTTCTGGGTTCGACAGGGAACCCAAAGGAGGAATAGCTGAGTGGTACGCAATCTCTGAGTTGATAAGATTAAGCTTATCAGAAAGGAGGGTTATCATTCCAGAATCAACAGAGAGTCCATTGCTATGTTCATATATTGCTGCAACTCTTCGCCACTCAAACTGACCAACAATGGCAGCAATACATTGCATGTGAAAGGCGACATGGTGACTTACTTGAACGAAGTAGGGTAATTGTTGTCCCAGCAATGGTGGGTTTATGGCAGGTGAAGTCAAGGATACAATGCTAATATCCTTAATGCGTTCATCTATCTCGGAGAACAGAGCAGCTTCTTGAGCTGTCAACGTCCCGATCATGGCATGCACTTGTCCGCTACCAATGAGCTTAATCGCTGCAAAAATTGTAAGTTGACTTATAAAACGATACAAGATAATTTTCCACATAGCGTCTCTTTAGAAATTCCATATGAGTTTTTCCTAGATTTGGGTTACGATAAGTGTCCTCCCAACAAATATATGATACATGATAAAAAGTTATTGCATTAAGTTTTGGAAGACATGATAACCCCATTTTGGGTATAAGAATTCTAAACATCATGCATTTTCCTTTGGTGTGCCTTACGTTGCCGCCGGCTTACATAGGCAAATTGATCCGTTTATTCTCTCTTTGCTTTATTGTTTAAGAGCTTTATCCGTATTGTTAACATTATTGTAGATTTACGTGCAGGAAAATGACATATGCTTAGTTGGAAGCAAGTTTTCTGGAGTATTATATATGTTTCGATAGAGTGATTTTAACCGTGAGCAGTAACTTGAATTTAGTAGTTTCTTGTTTGTCGTCGTAAAGGTACTGAAAAGCAGTCTAGAAGACAAAAGAGAAGCCTTACTAGCAGACGCTGCTTTAGCTAAGCTGCCACTTGAATCTTCAAGCCACAAAGCCAGCTGCTTGGAGCAATTATTCGAGTTAGAGAAGTCTTGAACCGCCATTTCAATGGCTATTCTTAGCTCTTTCCCTACACGAGAGCTGTAATCAATAACTCCACCTACACTCCCCAACACCCTCTGGTGGTTAAAGGTGCAATGAGGAGTGTAGGTTTCTCCTTTTTCCGTGGCTTTTGATGCCACAAATAGCAGAAAAAGGAAGACTAGACTAGACATTGTAGGCTTATGGTACTACACTTATTTCACAGTAATTGGCTGGAGCTAACGGAACTGAGAAAATGTAAGACATGACTTCTTATAAATAGCTGAAGGACTGATAAAAGTATTTTTATTTGGTTGGAACAAAGAAATGTTCAAACTCTAGCACTTTCAAACATACGAGAACTTTCACGCCTATATACGAAAGATTCTTTCCAATGTAAATTAAAGTCATCCTATAATGTAAATAAAGATACAGATTCGTCATTCCTCTCATTTTCCGTTCTATTTCCTTTCTGCTTCCTTGGTCCATTTTTGGCTTACGATATTTTGGCCTGTCTTTGGATGTATGCATTTAGTAAAGGAAGTCAAAGGTAGCTTCCTAACTAATATATTCTGTAACCAAAGAGTAATAGGCACAATCTAAAAACTTCCCGGAAATTTTTTTCTTTGACAGTATTGCAGCTGGCGACTTGTTAGAAATTCCGACCAATGACCGAGATTGTCATTGGTCAATATCCCATACTTATTATGGAAATGATAATTTAAGAATTATTGTGTTCCAAGTTCGGATAAGCCGAGTTCAAGCTTTGTGGAAAAGACTTTTATAGTAAACGTAAATCCTCTGTTCATGAAGAGGCCACATTATTCGTTCACCAATGGCAAATAGATAGGGGTTAATTGGTTTTACTTGGACTACAAGTGACACCCAAATCCTTGGTCAAAACTTCTAGTATCCAGTCTTCTAATTAACAAGACCGGTTACCATCCCCTTGAATGGTCAATCATCTCCATCTCTTTTTCCAGGGAAAAGAATAGTACCTCGCTAGCATATATTCTACAATTAATTATACTTTCCTAATAGTTGGCAATCTTATATGAAAGTTGTCAATGATGTTCACATTAATTAATATTAACAAACCCTTTAATAAATTTCCTAAACAATACAAGTCCCTCCTGGACGTAAGGGATATATGCTACTTCCACTGCATGATTGTCTATGAAAACTTTAGAGAAGAATGATCATCAAACTTAGGAAGACAGAAGAATCTCATATCACAAATTAACACCTTATTCCATGTGGATAAATAATTTTTTTTAAAAAAAAAAGAACCAAAGAAATGCGAACAAAATTAATTTACATCAACAACGAACCTGTGATTTTTTTTTTAAAAAAAGAATTTATGTGGTATGTTTCCCTTTGTGATTTAAAGCGCGTGTACCGCGCGTAAAATCCTCCCAAATTTCAAACCGTTTCAAACCCATGAATAGTATCTTCTTCTTCACAGTACTGCTCATCTCCCTTTTATTAAGCAAATCCGACATGAATCCGAGCAAATCCAACTTGAATCCGAAGATTTCTATACCAAATCTCACTTCCCAACCATAGATCTTACACTCGGTTTGGTATCATGGAATTGAATTCAATTCCAAGAATTGAAATCAATTCCTTAGTTTGGTATAATTCTACTTCATTTAAAATAGGAATTGAATTCTATTTTTTATTTTTGGAGCAATAATTTGGTAATATTTCAAATCCAAGCAAAACTTATCGGATTTGAATTCAATTCCATTGGATAAGTATTGATATGTCTAAATGACAAAAATGTCCCTATACTTTTATTTTAATTTTTTTTTGTAAAAGGACAACTTAAGTAATTTTAGCAATTCAATTAATGATTTGATTTATACCAAATATTGGAATTGAATTCAATTCCTCAATATTAAAAAGTATACCAAACATGGGAATTGATTTCATAATGAATTCAAATTCTAAATTTTTAATGATTTGAATTCAATTCCAATTCCAAATTGATACCAAACGGATTGTTAGTGTATCCTTCCCATAAGACTCTCTTTTGGTTCCCCAACCGGCAATTTTGCTTGCTTTGGGGCTTTTGTTTTTCTCCCCAATCTGGTGGAGTTTACTCAAGTACCTAGCCT
Organism: Turnera subulata; assembly: GCA_028386065.3. Classification (NCBI taxonomy): domain Eukaryota; kingdom Viridiplantae; phylum Streptophyta; class Magnoliopsida; order Malpighiales; family Passifloraceae; genus Turnera; species Turnera subulata. The sequence continues at coordinate 347,718 of JAKUCV010002753.1, read as the reverse complement.
TCTCCATCCGAGATCTTAGCACCATAACATCAACAATCTTTTGTGGTAGTATGGAGGTGCAGATGTGTGGAGAGGAGAAGGAAGAAGGGTGTTCAGTGGCTTGCTCTCGCTAAGCCCAAGTTGAGTTTCAGTTATTATTTTCTTATAATCTGTTTCCAGTTAAGTTGCACTATTCGTGTATTTTAGTTGGGTTCGTGTGTTTCCCTTTGTGATTTAGTAGCACGTGGGGCTTTTTGGTTGGGTTGCTTATTTCCCTTTGTTTCTTTTAGCTTCAGAACAGAGTTGAGGATGGTGGCTAACGGCGGTACCAACGGCGACGATGGTGGTGACGATGATGATGATGGCGCCTATGGTGACCGAATTTTTGGATTGCAAAGGCTGGCAGTTGAGTTCGAGCGGGTGCTCCTCCCCTGCAGGCTAATAGATTTTGTTCTGGAATTGAGTTGTCCTCTGTGGATTTCAGTCTTGTCATACGGGAGTGACTTGTTGGAACACCTTGTGTTCGGGATAGACGCCTACATTATCTGGTACCAATATCCTTTTACATCGGTTGCTTTCCCGAGTTTGATGTTCAAAGCTGTGCGATCTCAATTCCACAACAATATCTCCTCAAGCCGTTTTTATATAGATGGATATTTAAGTTTATTATTAGTTGGTTTATATCTTATTAAGTCTGAGTACATTTGCTATGCTCACAGGAGTTCTTTGCAACTCCATCCAGATAGCTATTCTCCTTGGATTGTAATAGTTTTAGGAGATGGTAGGGGTGTAAATGAATAGAGCTACTCGTGAGCTACTCGGGATCGACTCGGTGAATACTCGAATTCAGACTCGTGCTTATCGAGCTCAAGTCGAGCTTGAAGGGGTATCGAATCGAGCTTGAGCTCACCAAGCTCGCGAGCCTTATCGAGCTTTGCCCAATTATAGGCTTAAGGTGGTTGGGCTTTGTAAATAATGATTTAAGCTGTTTGGAAAAAAATTGGGCCATAGCCCATACGTCGTTAAACCCAAAAAAATAAGTGGATGTTAAAATTAGGATAAATTAAATTATGTTATAAAAATGTGTTTAATAACATTGAATTGAAGAAGAGTATGAAGAGGGAGGGGAGAAAGAAAACGCGGAAGGAGCCAGAGAAAACTCATATCTTCTCACCTTATTTTCTGGTATAGTAGAATAGATATAGAATAGGTAGATAGGGGTAGATATAACACGTGACATTCATTTTGTTTTATAACACTCCCCCTTGAATGTCATTGTGTATTAGATAGAATACGCTTATGGGAGACCTGCCTCATTAAAAACCTTACCAAGAAAAACCCAGTGGGATAAAAACTTGTTGAAGGAAAAAAGAGTACAGTGCGTATTCTACTCCCCCTCATATTGACCTCCCTTGATATCTTGAGGTCTTTACATGCCAATCATCCTTGTTAACATTTGGTGACATATGCTTGATCACGCCTTTAATGGGACGGTGTAGGCAATATTATCTTCATAATTCATTGTTGGAACATCTTCCTCACTATTTTGCTTTTGTGGTCGCAATGATATAGCAGCTTTATCAAGCTTAGCCAAGCACTGTCTTTATTTGCTTCTGCATTATTTTAAGTGGTAGCGATAATTCTTTGTTTTTGTGCTTGTCATGATACTTCAGGTATCTGCTTGCGCTTTATGTGGATCAGATCAATGACCTGCACCTGCAAAACAAACTATAATACCCATGAACTCACAAGGTTAAAGTTATTATACATCCATTATACCTCAGGATAATGGAGAGCTTTAGGCTTCATAAAAATTTAGAACAGAAAGATATTTTGCTAACAAGTAAATGGCAAAGCATCTGGCTTCATGTTACTTGGAAAAATAAATTGCCCTATGATATGGTACTTCAGGACCATATGGTACTTCAGGACCAGTCTAATTCTTTTATGAGATTTTCATCTCAAAAATATAGCACGGCATTTGGAAGCTTCTTCAGGAGTTCCAATAATATTTAGATCACAAAAATGAAATTCACATATAGATATGAATCATCAACATAACAATAAATTCATGCATATACTTTATACTATGCATACTCAAATTGATTTAAACCATGTAAAAATCAATTTAGCTTAAATTTATATATATTCCCGGGAATTAGTTGCTTCTAGCAACTTGAATCCTTCAGGGATTCTCATATGTCATGACTTTTGGATCCATAAAATAGGCTGTTATGGCATCCATTTGATGCATTTCTAATTCTTTTATATATTGCCAGACTTACCAAACAGTTAAGGTAATTGCACCACCACAGGGGAGTATATCTCCTCATAATTTAATACCAAGACGTTTGGGTAAAATCTTGTGCGATGAGCCGTGCTTTGTATCTTTCTATTATAATTTTCTTTTCTTATAAATACCCATTTTCTATCGATTGGTTCCACACCATCTGGTGTAGGGACTATAGGTCCGGAAAATGTCTCGCTTCACAAGCGAGTCTAACACAGCCTTAATTACATTTCTCAATTTGGCCAATCCATATGCGCCTACATTTACCAAAAGATGTAGGTTCATGATCCTCATTTTATTTAACGCTATATAAAAGTAGTATTCCGTCGACGGTTATTTCACGTTGGTTCCATCTTATTCCTGACACTATAATTGAGATCTCATCATCTTCATTTATTTCAGGTACCTGAATTACTTTTGGAACTTTATCAATTGTGTCAGAGACCTCTTCTGGAGGATTTTCCTCTTCTTGAGGGCTTTTTAATTTGAACCTCTACTAGAGGGCTCATTTTCTCACTGGGGCCATCTTATCACTTTGCTCCTTTTTCTCTATCGAGAATTTTGCTTTCTATTGGAACCGAGTATATTCTACGCTTCTGGCGTACTTTGGATTCATTTGCATACTATACTTGTTCTTCTGGAACATTAATTTTTTTGAACAGGAGCATTTGCAGCTGGTATGGTCACACTTTTCAAATCAATAAATATGTCTGGCAATTGACTTACTAATATGTTGCAAATGAATCATCTTCTGAACTTTAGGTTCACACTAATTTGTTTAAGGATCAACAACTATATATTGATAATATATATCAATAATATCTTGATCCAGCTGCTCATTTTCTCCCCCTGATGTTGAGTACACACACATATCGAATTAACAATAAACAAAACTTGCTATAAATGAATCTCCAATATTTTAGTCAATAGTTTCAATAACGTTATAATTGATGGAGATTCATACCCAACATCTATTCCCAATCTTCAAGGACCAACTTTACTATGTTGTGGTGGAGCATTTGGTACATAATCAACGGTCCGAAGATGGGAGATATTTTGTGACCAAGAACCAATTAAATGGGGAGATTTTATGATAGCTTGTTGGTTTGATGCACACAAGTGATACTGCGTGAAAAATATCATTTTCTCAAATAGTTATATTTCATCAATGGTCCTGCAATCAATTGTCAATGTTCCCCCAGATCTGTTTGGGTTTATTTTCAATGATATACATTATCCATTGAAGAAGCATACCAACATTATCTAGACATATAATCTAATAACATAAGTAGGGATATGTACCCGCAAGTGGCTTAATCATTAAAACAAGTGCGCACAATGCCAACTTGCGTCACACAATGGACCATCTAGTCGATGCAGCATAAAAATTACCTAGATGGTCAACACAACGGACTTATCAGTCCGCGTTCATATCCCAGAATTAATCCCAAACTTGCTGGTCTAGGCCAATCTTATCTTAGGAAGGCTGTATTATTAATTTCGCAGCAAACAAACACATGGAAATTCATTGATTGTAAAAACTTTTGGTTTTTCAATGAATGACCAAATAAATTTTGTGCATCATTATTGACCTGGAATGGCCCAACGAGTCATACCAAACAATATGTCCATGTATCAACTTCAAGTTGGTGCCAGCTTCAGGCTGCTATATATATATGCCAGCTTCAGGCCGGATATGATGACTTAGGAAGATTATTTGCCAGCTTCTGGCTGGTGCATTACTAGCTATAAATTACATATTTATCAGCCAACTTCTAGTTGATCTCAGCTTCAGGCTAGTGTCTGCTTTGGGCTATAATGTACCAGCTTCAAGCTGTTGTGTGCAAGCTTCGGGCTGCTAAGTGCCAGCTTCAAGTTGGATACGATAACTTTTATTGACTCAAATATTTATTAATTATTATAAATATGAAAGTTTGTACTCTTCAAGAGTATAATGAAATTTACGCTCTTCTGGAGTATAATAAAATTCAAGCTCTTCCAGAGCATAAATATTTTACTTTTCCGGAGCATATTAAATCTCATGCTCCTCTGGAGCATAAATATGTGCTATTCTAGATCTTAATATAACTTGTGCTCTTCTGGAGCTTAGATATATACTTTTCTAAAGTATAGTGAAAGTTATGCTCTTCTGGAGCTTAAATATATACTCTTCTAGAGTATAATAAACTTGTGCTCTTCTAGAGCATATTAATTTTCTTGAGATTGTACTATCATTGTTACTTATGAATAATTTATGTTTATTAAATACGGAATATGTCATTGCATTGTCTTCATGACAAATGCCAGAGTCAACCATAGTTTCATGTTCACATTAAAAATTTAGTAGTAATAACATGTATGAAATAAACATAATGTAATAAATATAACAATTAATAATAAAGCCGAACATAAAATAAAATCATTCAAGCTTATACCTTCAGGGTAAGCAACGATTTCATCAATATTAGATTTGCCCTTCAGGGACATTTGATAACCATTTACTCGATGCCTTATTATAAGGCCTGTTTATGTCCAATCGAATGTTCATAACCATAATCAAAATTATTACATACAATCACATTCACTTCAGGAAATGGAGCAGAGCCAATTCGACGGGATCCATAATTATTGCTTTTATTACTGCAAGTGGGGGTTTTTGTACTCTTCAAGAGTATTTGCTCTTCCAGAGCATAAATATATGATCTTCTAGATCATAGTAAAGCATGCGTTCTTCATTAGTGTATTCAATCTTATGCTCTTCTGGAGCGTGTTAATTTCTTTCTCATTTCGAGATTTGTACTTTCACATGTTATGTGAAATAGTTGACACACATAATTCTCCTCCTTGGATGTCAACTTGCATTGTCTTCAAGACTAATGCCTGAGTCATTATTCTAGAAACAATTATAAAATGTTGTAAAGGAAATAAAATTAAATAAAATTGAACATAAAATTGAAAATAATAAAACTGAACATAAAATTGAATTAAATTATTCAATATATATTTGCTTGCACCTTCAGGGTAAGCAAGATAAGAACAGTATCCATCTTCGTGATGGTCATACAATATCCATCTTCTTGATGGTTATATTTTTCTTACAATTTTTTTTCAAAGATCTGCGGGATCTTTTGGCAGTAAGACTTCGAGTGTAACAGTCCGGGTAAAATTTTTGATTTTTACCGGGACTGTAAAAGTTATTTTACCGTGATTTATTGTTGAATTAATCTTGGGTAATTAATTCAAGGTAAATCGGGCGTCGTTTTTCAAAACCAAGAGTTTTTCCGCGCTCGTGATTTTTCCGTGGATTTTTCGGACCTAAGTTGGTATTTTTCGGGTTTCGGAATTTCTCAGAAAATCACACCGGAAAATAACTAAGGGGGTATCAGTTATTTTCTGGTCCGGATCGGACTCGCTTCAATAATGCACACAGGCTGCATTATTGATGAATCACAGGCTGAACAGTGTTTTCAACGGTTTATAAAGAGGAAGGCAGAGGAAGAAAGGAAGAAGAGAGGAAGAGGAGAAGAAAAAGAAAAAGAGAGAAAGAAAAAAAGAGAAAAAAGAAAAAAAAGAGAAACAGGAAAGAAAACAGAAAAACAGAAAAACAGAAAAATAGAGAGGGAGGAAGAAAAAAAAAAGAGGAAAAAATACAAAAAAAAAGAAACGGAAAATCGAAAAAGGAAAGAAAAATAGAAAGAAAAGAAAAAGAAATTAAGGAAAAAGAAATGGAAAAAAAAGAAGAAGAAGAAGAAGAAGAAGTGAACAGTAGCCACCCGGAGCCCCTTGCCACTGTTCACCTCGAGACGCTCCGGGGCGAGTCTCGTGCCACCGCCGCCACCAGGAGCTTCGTCACACCGACGCGACACCAACCCCGCCTCCACCGCTCCTTTTCGCCCCGAGAGACACCTTGACGCGCCGTCGACCCGAGGTGCAGACCCGCGGATCCAGCTCCCTCACGCCTGCCGCCTCACGCCGACGACGCAGCGCCGCCGCTCCACTGCCCATGGAGTCGCCATCATCCACCGCGACTGCTGCTGTGCTCGCTCGCTCTTCCCTCGCCCTCCTGTCGCGCCGCCGTCGTCGCAACCCGGAGGTAAGACCCGGATCTTGCACGGATCCGTTTCATGGGAACGGGTCGCCAACTTGGGTTTTCAGTTTGGGTTGGGATTTGTGTTTCTGGGTTGGGCTGTGTGTGCTGGGCCGGGCCTTGGCAGGTCTGTGCTGGGCTGTTGCCTTGGTCTGGGCCGGCACTATTTCATGGCCCAGTCCGATTTTAATTAAAAAAACAATTTATATATATATATATATATATATTAATAATCTGGTATATAATTTTGGAAAAAATTATATATTTACTCTGAGAAAATTATGGTCAATTTAATTCTGGTATTTTGAGAGAAATATAAAAATATTTACTTGGATAAATAATTAAGCATGTTTTGGAGAAAAACTAATATTATTTGGAAAAATATATAATTACCATGAAATTAATTTCTGGAAGTTTTATATATTATTTTCCCTAGAAAATTATAGTTATGGAATATATATATATATGTACTTTGAAAATTAAAGGTAATTATATTTTGTGTTGGAAAATATTATTATGTATATTTAGAAAAAGATAAATACTATATAAATATTTTCTGAAAATTATAAATAGGTTACTATTATTCTGGAAAAATTATAGTGATTATAATTCTGGAAAAATTATAGTTATTTTATGGAAATATTTTGAAAAAGAGTTTTAATTAAAGTATGGTACCGAAATTATATTCGGAAATACGTACGGTAAAATATTTTCGGTAAAAGATAATAATAACGGATATGAACCGGGATGGGTTTAATTCGCAGTATTGGCATCATGGTATACCGATTATGTGCATTTATGTGTATATATTGTCTTGTGATATAGGTTTGGATATCGGGCAGTTTCCCAAGGAGCCGGCGTCGGACCGGTCATTATTTTCGGAGTTGAGTAATCGGCCAAGGTGAGGATGGATTTCCTTCAATATGTGCCTGTATTACTCGGTATTGTGTTTGATGTTTATTGCACTGTTGATGTTTTCATTTGTTGTGATTGTTGTCGGGATGTTTATCCCAGTATGTTGATTTGGTATTTTTGGGATGTTTATCCCCGTGTTGATTTTCTGTGTCTTTTGGAATAAGTATAATGGATTAATAATAAATTGTGACAAGGATGTCGATCCTTGGTTTGGTATGGGACGTCTATCCCGGTATTTTGGTTAGGGATGTCGATCCTTGTGATTTTGTTTGATGATGATAATATAATTGTCACGTGGTAAGTAGAGGTACGACCGGATGGTTTGAGACTGTTTTGTGGTGGCCATGATCTGGGTTACTTGTGATGGGCATGTTGATGCCGGTTTGATTGGGATGTTTATCCCTGAGTTTGATATTGGGATGTTGATCCCGGGTTCTTTTTGATCTGGCACCAGGAACAGGTTGATAACCTGGTATGACCCTAGCTTATCCGTGACGGGGCCCGGAAAGATAAAATTGGAAAATTGGATTTTATTTGAGTCTTTTGGTCTTGGACCGATTTTGGGTCGAGTCTTTGTTTTGATGTCTTTGGCTGTTTAGCCCGTGTTTGACTTGAGTAGTTATAGTGTGCATATTGATTGTCTTTCCTTCGTCGGTGAGCACTTCGGACTCACCCCTCACCTCCCGGGCTTTCATCCCGTAGGATGAGTTATTTTTGGTACAGGATTGGTGCATTCCAGACAGGCTGCAACGTTACCCCTTGGACAGGGCTCGGATCCATAGTTTGCATCAGTGTCGCATACAGTATTTTGTGAGTTATTAAGTCTTCCGCTGTGCATTTTATTGATATTATTGGGCCATTGGGCCGGTTTTGTTATTTATGATGTTTCCTATTTTGGGCTGTTGGGCCCGTGTTCCTGTTGTATACACTGTATGTTGGTCTTATTTTGGTTGGGTTGTCACAGTTCCGGCACATGTTTACTGTGTACAGTAAATACGGGCCGGGGCGTTTCATTTTGGTAGCGGAGCGGGCGTTAGGTCTTGTTGGGTAGTCTTTGTGTGTTTGTTGTCCTTGTTTGCATAGTTCGCTCCATTTATTTATGAGTTAATAGTTTTTTTGTCCTTATATTTTGTCGATTTCGCATTTGATGTCCCTCTTCGTTTAATTTCACGCAATATGTCCCTAAACTCACTATTTACCGGGCCACCTTGTCCGTTTTACAACCTACAGCCGGTTAGTAGCTGTAAAGTTGACACGTGTCACTTGGCCCATGCCACCCCATTTTTTAATTCCTTTTTCTTTTTTCCTAATTTAATTTTTTATTTCTTTTTTCCCAATTTATTTTCTTCCCCATACTTCTCATCTATCTCCCTCTCAGTTCTTGCACAAAACCCATCCCCAAACCAACCACCGTCGCCGAACAAATACCACCGCCTTACCCCTCTACGGTCCACATCACTACAAATTCTTGTCCTTCTCACGCCGTCGCCAAAAGTACCAAAAGCCGACCTATTCCTCAATCTCGACACCCGTACTTCTCCCTTGCTTAGTGGAAACCACAACCATAAAAAATTCAACCCACAAAACACCAAAACAATCACTATCACCACAATCCACACGCATCTGAGTACCAACCAACGCCATCAAACACCATAATCTCACCATTAACAAACCCACAAGTACCAAATCAAACCTAGAGAAAGTTAATTGGGGTTCTACCCAAACACATCAGAGGTTAAAGAAAGGAAGGATAGGGGCGCAGCCTTTAGCAGCTCGGCGACGATGCACCAAAGTGGTGGCGCCACAGTCCTTTCACGATAAAGGGGGAAAAGATAACGGTGAGAGGGAAAGAGAGAACGGGTGTGTGTGTGGGAGAAGTTTGATTTCAGCAACAGCTTGGTGGTGGCTTTCTTATTTGTACAAGTCATGGATGTAAGGGAGAGGAATTAACTGGAAGAGGGGAATTTGACAAGAAGAGCAAAGGTAAAAAAGAAAGGATTGAGGTGTGATAGGAGGCAACAATCATGGAGGAATTATGGAGGAGAAAAAAAAAGAAGGAAAGGAGCAATAGTGGTTGGCCGGCAGTGTTAATCACAGGGGAAGAAGAGATAATAATTGGAAGAAGAAGACAAATGAAAAAAAAAAAAAAAGGAGAAGAGGTGTGCTGCCGACAATTATACGACGATGTTTTTGAAAATTAATGCCAAGCAGTAACCAACTTGGGTCAAAACGCCATGAATTTTTTGTTTCATGGTAAAAATGATTTTTTTCCTTTTTAATAAATATTTAGAAAGTTTAAATAAAGAATTATATATAGAAATTAATATTTAGAAAAAGATAAAAGGTTAAAAATAATAAACAAATAGTTAGGTTGTGGGACCCACTAGACATGTGTCATCACCACATCAACTTACCGGCTATGGTATGGAAAATGGACAATGTGGCCCGGTAGAACGAAACTTGAGGGACAACTTGAGTGAAAATAAACAAAGAAGGACAACAAATGCAAAATCGACAAAGTATAAGGACAAAAAAAACTTTTTTACCATTTATTTATTATTTTATATCATTTTAGTTAGTGCATTATGGATCCAGTCAAGGGACGCCAACTGTCGCAGAACATACACATAAGAGGTAATGATGCCATAGATAAGCGGAAATATAAATATTATTAATATTGCAAATATTAATATTACAAACATAGATATTACATTGATTTTTTTTAAAAAAAAAGAAATACATTTAACGCCTTGGAACGACATTGACCCTGAAGCTAGTGGGGTCGTTGTGGATGTTGACTTGGATGCTGTCGCTCCACGAGAACCACATGTCGCCTGCGTTGTTCTGGCCGGGAAGCTCGAACCGATTTGCTTAAGGGAACCGGAGTGGGATGAGACCGTGATCGTCTTGAGGTTGCCACTGGGTCTCCGTGAGAAGAACCATGTTTGGTTTGTATTGGTTCTTCAGGTCTCTCAGGGTACGTGAGAACTCCTGGGAACGCCTTGCGACTCCTCTGCAGTTCCACACCAGCAGTCGGGCCTTGGGCCAAGTTACGGGCAGACGAGTTACTCTGGGCATGCTCTGGGCCGTCATCGAGAGCTGGTAGTAGGTACCTTGCTCCAGGGTGTGGCAAGTGGACTCCAGGTTGAACTTCTGAAGCCTTTCGGAGATAAAAAACATGATGGAGTTTGCTAAGCCGTAGTAGGAGGTCCTTAGAGTGCCATGGTCCTCCAGGAAGAACACCTCTTCCATGGACGTGATGAAGAATCTAGACGAGTAGAGTTCGTCGACGAAGACTAGACGAGGCATTCTGCCGAGCTCGTTCGGTAGCTCTTCTGGACGTTTGTTGACCATGCTGTAGGCTAGACGGTTCCTTCTGCCTAGATTGGCACCTTCGACGAAGAAGACTGATGAGGGAGCAGGCATGTTGTGTTTGGACGAGTGGGTATTTTGTTTTTGAGCGTTGTGGTTTTGGTTTTTCTGAGCGTTTGTTTGCCTTAAAATGCTTTTGATGATTTACACCTCACCGCTCCGTTTCTTTATACTCTTATGGGGAGAGTGATTATTGTTTTCGATTCTCAAGATTTTGCTTTTTGAAAATTTTGCCGTTGCTTCATTTAATGCTTTGTTACTTTATACGTTTTTCGGGTTACAATGCCAGAGTTTTTCAGCCTTTTTCCATCACTTGATTTTCTTTCGCTCTGGCTACCTTGTCCTTTCTTTTTATGGTCTTACTACATTTTCTTGCATCTTTTATCACATGCATTCGTGACCGTTGAGGCTGGACTAATGGGACCGTACCTCGAGTAGAGCGCATGTGCGACAAGTTTACAGCTGTTCGGACATCGTGGAGAGATACGAGACCTGACAGACGTTTTGGCTCATGCGGAATTTATGAACAAGTGGGTATCGTTTCTTTCGAGGGACACAGGACGCTCTCGTGATCGTCACCGTGCGAGTTAACGGTCGTCTTTTTCACGAGGGAAACTGACATCACCCTTAGTTGTACGTGTTACGTTTCTTGGTTCGAGGGTGTTATTCGTCCGATACGAGCACCGATCATGAAAACATGTTTTTGTTTTAATTTCTTTATGTTTTGATTTTGGTAAACGAGATTTAATTTTTAATTTATTTATATTTGATTTTATAATCTTACTGTTGATTTTTAATCAGCTTTGAGATGTTTTGTTTTTCTGCTTAATACAAGATTTCGTAACATAAGAATTTTTGATTTAAAAAGGAAAGCTTATTTTATTTATTTCATAATAGTTTTACAACAGGAGAAGAAGTACTCTATTGAGTTACTTGCTTCTCTAGATCTTTCACAAGTTTTTGTACGTTCTTCATGTGAGGGAAGAGCTCCGCGCACGCCAGTTCGATTTGCGCCACCGCCGAGCTGATCTTCTTTAGTGAGACGTTCAGCTGCGTCAGCATCTGCTGCGGAGTGCTGCTTTCAGCTATCGCCTTGCCCTTCTTATCCTCAACTTTGTTGGGAGCACGCTTCTTTCGCCGTTATAGGGAGACGACCATGTGTTCCTTCAGGCCGACGATGTTCGTCTTGAAGCGCTTCTTGGGAGGTTCTTCATCGGAGCTTGTCGGGAAGGCGGTACCACCGATGTAGCTGTTGTTCTCGGAGTCTGAGGTTGTTCGAGATCGGAGTGGAGAGTCCATGGCTGAGAGTGAGTGTCTCAGTTATGAGGTTTGGTATTTATAAGCGGATGAGATGTCGCTTAAGGGTATAAGCGGTATCTTGGGTTGAGGTTGGACACCTGGAAGAGTGTGCCAGAAGCTTATCGTGGTAGGACCCACGGATAAGACGGAATTTTGGGGACGAAATTCTTTTTAAGGTGGGTAGACTGTAACAGCCCGGGTAAAATTTTTTATTTTTACCGGGACTGTAAAAGTCTTTTTACCGTGATTTGCTGTTGAATTAATCTTGGGTAATTAATTCAAGGTAAATCGGGCGTCGTTTTTCAAAACCGAGAGTTTTCCCGCGCTCGTGATTTTTCCGTGGATTTTTCGGACCTAAGTTGGTATTTTTCGGGTTTCGGAATTTCTCGGAAAATCACACCGGAAAATAACTAAGGGGGTATCAGTTATTTTCTGGTCCGGACCGGACTCGCTTCAATAATGCAGACAGGCTGCATTATTGATGAATCACAGGCTGAACAGTGTTTTCAACGGTTTATAAAGAGGAAGGCAGAGGAAGAAAGGAAGAAGAGAGGAAGAGGAGAAGAAAAGAAAAAGAGAGAAAAAAAAAAGAGAGAAAAAGAAAAAAAGAGAGAAAAAGAAAAAAAACAGAAAAAGGAAAAAAAATAGAAAAACAGAAAAATAGAGAGGGAGGAAGAAAAAAAAAGAGGAAAAAATATAAAAAAAAGGGAAAATCGAAAAAGGAAAGAAAAATAGAAAGAAAAGAAAAAGAAATTAAGGAAAAAGAAAGAAAAAGAAATGGAAAAAAAAGAAGAAGAAGAAGAAGTGAACAGTAGCCACCCGGAGCCCCCTGCCACTGTTCACCTCGAGACGCTCCGGGGCGAGTCTCGTGCCACCGCCGCCACCAGGAGCTTCGTCACACCGACGCGACACCAACCCCGCCTCCACCGCTCCTTTCCGCCGCGAGAGACACCGTGACGTGCCGTCGACCCGAGGTGCAGACCCGCGGATCCAGCTCCCTCACGCCTGCCGCCTCACGCCGACGACGCAGCGCCGCCGCTCCACTGCCCATGGAGTCGCCATCGTCCACCGCGGCTGCTGTTGTGCTCGCTCGCCCTTCCCTCGCCCTCCTGTCGCGCCGCCGTCGTCGCAACCCGGAGGTAAGACCCGGATCTTGCACGGATCCGTTTCGTGGGAACAGGTCGCCAACTTGGGCTGTGTGTGCTGGGCCGGGCCTTGGCAGGTCTGTGCTGGGCTGTTGCCTTGGTCTGGGCCGGCACTATTCATGGCCCAGTCCGATTTTAATTAAAAAAACAATTTATATATATATAAATAATCTGGTATATAATTTTGGAAAAAAATTATATATTTACTCTGAGAAAATTATGGTCAATTTAATTCTGGTATTTTGAGAGAAATATAAAAATATTTACTTGGATAAATAATTAAGTATGTTTTGGAGAAAAACTAATATTATTTGGAAAAATATATAATTACCATGAAATTAATTTCTGGAAGTTTTATATATTATTTTCCCTAGAAAATTATAGTTATGGAATATATATATATATATATATATATATATATATGTACTTAGAAAATTAAAGGTAATTATATTTTGCGTTAGAAAATATTATTATGTATATTTAGAAAAAGATAAATACTATATAAATATTTTCTGAAAATTATAAATAGGTTACTATTATTCTGGAAAAATTATAGTGATTATAATTTTGGAAAAATTATAGTTATTTTATGGAAATATTTTGAAAAAAGGTTTTAATTAAAGTATGGTACCGAAATTATATTCGGAAATACGTACGGTAAAATATTTTCAGTAAAAGATAATAATAACGGATATGAACCGGGATGGGTTTAATTCGCAGTATTGGCATCATGGTATACCGATTATGTGCATTTATGTGTATATATTGTCTTGTGGTATAGGTTTGGATATCGGGCAGTTTCCCAAGGAGCCGGCGTCGGACCGGTCATTGTTTCCGGAGTGGAGTAATCGGCCAAGGTGAGGATGGATTTCCTTCAATATGTGCCTGTATTACTCGGTATTGTGTTTGATGTTTATTGCACTGTTGATGATTTCATTTGTTGTGATTGTTGTCGGGATGTTTATCCCAGTATGTTGATTTGGTATTTTTGGATGTTTATCCCCGTGTTGATTTTCTGTGTCTTTTGGAATAAGTATAATGGATTAATAATAAATTGTGACAAGGATGTCGATCCTTGGTTTGGTATGGGACGTCTATCCCGGTATTTTGGTTAGGGATGTCGATCCCTGTGATTTTGTTTGATGATGATAATATAATTGTCACGTGGTAAGTAGAGGTACGACCGGATGGTTTGAGACTGTTTTGTGGTGGCCATGATCTGGGTTACTTGTGATGGGCATGTTGATGCCGGTTTGATTGGGATGTTTATCCCTGAGTTTGATATTGGGATGTTGATCCCGGGTTCTTTTTGATCTGGCACCAGGAACAGGTTGATAACCTGGTA